>JPJW01002369.1:0-36053 GCA_000750755.1 Pseudogymnoascus sp. VKM F-4513 (FW-928)
GGGGGGGGGATGTACTTGATGGAAACAACGATGACATCTTCCTGGTCTACGATATGCTGGCCATCGTACATTGGGTCTGACGAGGAGCCAACCGAACCACCACCGTGAATCCAGATTAGGACCGCCTTTCCAGTCTCTCCGAACTGCGGCTTTGTCCAGACGTTAAGGGTAAGGCAGTCTTCACTTGAATCAGTGTAGGCAAAAGTCATCTCAGCGAGGAAGGCAAGACCTGCATCCGTGAGGTTTTTGCCTTTAGTATCTGGGGGCATAGAGCCACCAAAGACGTTAGATTGGGGACATGAGTGACCCTAGTTTAGAATAATGTTACAGTATACCCAAAGAGGGGGGTTGGGGGAAAGCATACAAATTTTGAGCCATCGATTGCTGTATGGTTGAAATATTTCTCGGGGGGAGCAAAACGAAGATCACCGATAGGAGGTTTGGCATATGGAATTCCGAGATAGGTAGACACGTTCTGCGCGGGCGACGCAGCGTGTCCATGGACAGGTCCGCTCTGTGTATAGACCGTTTGGCCGATGACCCACAACTGCTTGTTATCTGCTGCGCTAGGCGTGCTGCTTGCTGGCAAAGAAAGGCAAAGGATGCTAGGGAAAAGAGCTTTATAGAGCTTCATCGTGATGGTTTGTGAAAATGGTAAATGGGATGCAGAGTGGGCTCTGACACGAGGGCTCTCGCTTTTTAAGCTGCTAGGCGTCCATCGTCTTTTATTTATAGAGAGCTTGCTACTACTCACAGCGTTTTTGTTTAGTTATTATTCGATGATAGAATCGGTGATGCTTACCCGACTCAATAGAATAAAAATACAGCATTTTATTTATAAACCGGTGATGCTTACCCGACTCAATAGCAGAGCCGTGTGCTTGAGATGACGGGGTGGTAGGCTTACCGACCGTTTACAGTATATATAGCGTGTTACGAGTATTCCTGTAGTCTTTTTGGCTCGTGAGATGACGCGGCTCATAAGGATCTAAGGCAGGGTGGAGCGAAAATGTCAAGCTGTCCAATACCACGATAGGCGCAGCATACCTAACTTCGTATTCAGATTTCATGGCCCAAGCTCTTAACTATAGCGCAGATCATTCGCCTTTTACGTAACGAACTAAGACTGCGAAGATACGTGTAACTAAGTACATATTTGCTTCTCAAGACACAAACACAATTGCTACAAACTATACGGTGAATACTTTGAGCTTTCTGTTGTATATATAAAGCATAGTGGCGGAGAATTAGTTTGTTTAATCACAGCCCTTTACCTTCTACCACAACTTCTCTACTTGTACTAGACTCGACTGTGTCAATATACCATTAATATAGCAATATCACATTCTATCATCTACCATCTTAATGTTTATTTATCCTGACCTGTCCGTCTAATATCATTGTGACTCAGTTACACCCATTTACTGATTAGACTATCCCTGTCGATTTTTGAATTGCAGATGGCTTAATAGCAGCGTTATAAAGTGGTTTGATGTTAAGGCACTAAAATTGTTTTTACACTACTTTCAAAACCTCACCTCGCTCAACCCTGCTCACACTTGCTTACCCTTGCTCACCTAGATCACCCAAATCTCTATGGCCATCTAAGTTGCGGTGCATCGCGCCCATTGCGTCTTAATACGAGATCCATATCTTGCGTTGCTAACGTGGTCGCCATCACGTAGTTGAGGGGGGGGGGATAACTGAATTATCATAATAATAGATCCAGAAGATATGCCTTTGAGGAAGCGGACACGGCGCTTCTCGCTGCGAAAGATAGTCATTTCAATGCCTTCCAATGTTATTTAGTTGGCTAGTTGCTTTACTGATGGTCTCGGATGTAGTATATAAGAGGTGAAGAAGTGAATAAGACTTTCTAGGGAATTGATGGCTTTTTATAATGCTAATGGACCCTTTCAGCTAACCCTTTGTAGATGTTTAAAAGTCAGTCTACATTGAGATGAAATCCCCTGTTCTCTCTTACATGATTATAGGAAAGTAATCGGTGCTCTATGCAGCTCTACGGGTAATCTCGCAAGACAACAACAGCTAGACGCTTTAAAAAATTGACGCGAATGCGGCTACGCTAAAAATCAAACAGTCTTATTTGGGAAAAATGGCAGGAGAAACTTACATCATCATGATGTTGGTTTGCGTTCGGATTTGGAAGAGTTCGTCTCAGAGAGCTCCATTTGAAGATGCAGGTGTTCCCCGTCTGGCCCTTCTTTCGCGGGTCCTCCTCCCTCTATTAGTGCAAGGGATGGGCATGGTTTACTTTTTGTGGTTGATACGCCAATTGCTATTCTGCTCCTGGCGCAACTCGGTCAATTTCATGTGTCACGTATTCATATTTACTAGCAAGTTTTAATATCGTAGACGGGAAGTTGTTATATTCGCCTTCCGACTATGTATAATACCTCGCAAAATTCCGCCAGTTATCCCACCAGATCTTCAACAGCGACTTATACTATCATTTAAGTAACACCCAATTTCCACGTGAGGTTTGGGAGCAATTTTCAATCTGGTATGAAATAAGGATTTGCCACACAAGTGTTGGATCAGTGTCACTCACCGAATTGAAAAGGAATAAGGCGACCTGAGCATTTAACTGCAGCAGCCGCAGCAGATGTCGCCTGGGTAAGTACAGAGCGGCCAGCATCCCGGGTACCTCTCAGTAAGCATCTTGCGGACTTCGGCGGTAGGCTCAACAGCTGTTGGGGCCGCCACGGAGAAGGTGACAAAAGTCAGGAGGGTTATGGTGCAAAAAACGGCGGTCTTCATGTTGATGCTGTTGGAAAGCGAATAGCTGGGTGTGGTCTGAGAGTTGAGAATATTGATATGATGTCCCTGGATGGAGAAATTGTGTCTGCTTTATACTTTTCACTTACAGGGATAGAAGATCCGTTGAACAGATGCTGTTATCAGTGTTTAAAGCTCTCTCGTGGCCTCGAGCCAAATAGCCTGATAGAACAGATTACCCATATAGAAAATATCTCTCATTTGGATAAATATGCAACGTGAAGCAACTTACCAGTTTAAAGCTAACACTCATGCACCTCGTATTATAGCCCTTGCAGCTTCATCTCATCTGCTTTGATTCGGGCCTAAGTACACCACAGCAACTGTGAAACCCCCCCATTCCAAGTCGCGATTACGACCGCACTCATACGTTTATATCCGCCGCTTGCCCCGTGCTATATCCATGATAGCGGTTAGGCTAATTGAATTTTGTGTTTATCAATTGGGGGCGATTAGGGGCGATGACTTTCAATAATGCGAGTGAGTGGTGTTATTGGCTGCCTCAAGAATTGGTCTGGTCTGACTTGCAGCTGGGTTAACGGATAAGTAGTTTTCAACTTCCGTATTCAATGGGTCTCCTTGTTTTAACCCCTGCTCCTTCCCCTCCTCCTAGGTATAACTTGTCTAGTGAAAAATTGCATATCTCTAAGACTAACCACATCGAGCAAGTTACGTGAATGGCATCCCTACTAATGCACAACAGTGAGCGCTCATGTGGATAGTTATGATAGAACACCACAGGCTGGCTAGAAATGGAAGTGCATGAAAAGAGCGAAGTTGAAAAGCGCTGAGTAGAGTGACCGAATGAGGACAGGGAGACGAGATGAGATGAGATCAATTGCTTTCAATAGATTGCTGCGCTTGCATCGGCGAGGGAGGGATAATTGAGATGCTGGAAGCTTCGGAGGAGTGGTTGGTGAAGCCCTTGCTCGAAGGCGTTAATGCCTAGCTTGGATTGGGTTTGTGGAGAGAGCTGGGGTTGGCTTGATTGTGTAACTGTGTTGTGTATAATCTAGAGCGCGTATTTGGAGCCTGCGAGGCGAAATGTGGGGTCCTTCGCTGGACATGGCTAATGGAAAGTGGAGGTCGACAGAATGGGCCATAGCATATGAGTGGAATGAGATGAATATAAACATTTCGTGTGATTAGATTGCTGATCCCTGTGCGTTCTGTCTGGTTTGGGTCTGGACCCAGATGGGTTGTTATGGCGATTAGCTGGACGAGAGTAAGAGCGAGCTTGAGATGTGCAATATAGTACTTGTGTTTGTCCAATGCTATTCTTATCGTTGAGCTGTGCCTATTGGCTTGGGGAATAGCTGTACTGCGAGGCTACAACGTTCCTCTATGAAAGACGTAATCCCCGACTAGGTCAAGGAAGCAAAAGCTGCAATAGGTTTACTAAAAGTAGCAGTATCCACAGTATTTTCATTATTATTCTAATAGCTTCTAGGTAGATCTAATACTCTTTCCGACACAAAATTTAATATCATCTCGCGACTTACTGGCGCAATTCTAGGAATGAAGCACTCCCTCAGATATCTCTCAACATGGTACTCTGCTGCGTATCCCATCCCACCCAACGTCAAAACGGCCCGCTCACAAGCCTTAAACGCCGCCTCGGCCGCCAAAAATTTCGCACTGTTGCAAGCTACGCCTACTGCTTGCTGGCTGATGCTCTTGTCCTCCACACTCTGATCGTACAAGCGAGCTGCGTGATACGTCGCCAGCTTCGCGGCTTCCAGGTTCATATACGCCTCCGCCAGCGGATGCGCGATCCCTTGATTCATGCCTATCGGGCGTCCGAAAACCTCGCGCTCTTTGGCGTACTTCGATGCTCGGTATAGCGCGGCGTATCCGAGACCCAGTGCCTCGCCGGCAAGTAAACAACGTTCGGCGTTCATACCGTGAAGGACGATCTTAAACCCTTGTCCCTCCTTCCCGATCAAGGAGTTCGCGGGGATTTGGTAGCCGTCGAAGAATACCTCGTTTGCGTCGATTGCTCGAGCACCCATCTTGGAAATCTTCTTCAGTTCCAGCCCCGGCTTTGTCTGGTCGCAGTCGATGAAGAAAAGACTCAGGCCCTCTGACGGCTTCCTGCATTCCCCCAATGGCGTCGTCCGCGCAAGAAGGACCATTTTCTGGGCAACTTGGGCAGAGGAAATCCAGATCTTTTGCCCGCTAATAGAATAGGAGTCGCCAGATGCAGATTTGACCGCCTTCGTTTTAAGAGCAAGCGTGTTGAGGCCAGTGTTAGGTTCAGTAACTCCGAAGCAAACGCGCCAATCTCCAGCAATCAACCTAGGAAGCATTTCTTTCCGTTGCTCTGCGGTGGCGAATTTCGCTACTGGCTGGGTGGCATAGACGTTGGCGTGGATGGATTGAGCTCCTGCCATGCCGGCGCCACTCCTGTTTTCAAGTTAGATATCAGGGATATTGAAATAGAGGCTCAAAGTTGGCAATCAATAGCCAGAGACATTTGAGGTCCTAGCACGGGGCAGTCTTACTCAGAAATCGTTTGGAGCATCATGGTCGCTTCTGAAATCCCCAGTCCTCCACCACCAAGGTCAGTGGGTAACGCAATCCCAATCCATCCATCCTTTGCAAGTTCGGCGTGCAGTTCGCGAGGATACGTTCCCGTCTGATCGCGCTCAAGCCAATATTCCTGCAGCCCAGTGTTAGATTGGAGTTTTTGGGATCCGGAGCTACCAAGAGCGACTTGCCTCGGGGAATTTCTCACAAATTCTTGCGATAGCACTACGGACTTCCAGCTGTGTCTCTGAGAAGCCGCTTGTTTCCATCAAAGTATTTGAGCTCCGCGAAACTGTTGTCGAGAATGGTCTGCTGGAACGGTTCGCGCATTTCTGGCCGGGTCTTGACACACGACTCGCCCACATAATGTGACGGCTGATTAATTTGGAGGCCATTGTCGAAGAAATGAATACAATACTTAGCATTAATGGTACATGAAACCTAATTGCTCAAGAGCTTATATCTTCCCTTGGGAAACCGAGCTTTGAAAGTTAGAAGAGACAGGATTTGCGGCGGTATGATAGATAAGTGAAAACAAGGCGCTGATATATACGTAGTTGTCCAGGTGGCTATAGAATATTTGTCCATGTGTTACCTGGTAGGCCTACCCCACAATACCTGTGACCGAACTAAATCAGACCCCACAGGTCAATTTTGAATGTGAGCGAGGTCTTTGGGCGAGTGGAGAAGCTGGGGTTGTGGTTGTGTTTGGAAATGCCGAATTTCGTGCCTAAAATCGGCTAACCTCACACTATGCGGAAGCGAAGTAGCCGACTGTTGATAGACCAACTCTTCGAACCAACGATCGCGCTATTCCCGCTATTCCCGTATCGACATTTGTTTCTGCCCTTTCTCCTGCGCCTTCGCCTTCTGTATCCCTTATCATAGTTTCGGCTCAAATTGTATAATTCGTGTATTTCAGATTGTCATGTGTATATATCTGGTAATCCGTGAAGTAACGTTTAATAAATATATTATTCTCACTTGCATACTGTGGTAGCACGTAAAAGCAGAATACTTGACAGTGATCCTGCACAAGCTATGCGTCCTGACTTGAGGCAAGAGTATACCTACCCTCTGTGGTTTGGTGGTTCAGCATCATTCTTCGCTGTCTACTTAACGCATCCATTAGACCTCAGTAAGTCAGTAATGTGAACTTGTTATTATGCAGTTCTAATTGCGACTCTAGCCAAAGTAAGACCAATCTCACAACAGAGATATCTGTCATTGACCGAGCCCGTGGTTTCGTAGGTGCGGATGCAAACGTCCTAGCTTAGGTTTGGTATGTTCAGGACCTTCTTGAATGTGGTCAAGAATGACGTCTTTCTGGAAATTGATAATGGGGTGTGTCAAATCCACTTTCACCTCGAATACTTCATCAGTAACACGTGGGTAGTTATCGGCAGGAATTGCGCGGCAATGTAGAATCCCCATTACAAGGGCAGTACCATTGCCTTGCTAATGTAAAACAGTGCTTTATGGAAGCAGTCGATTCGCGACATATGAGGCCGTCAAGAGCGAATATACGCAAAGAACTCGACAAGAGGCACCAATGTTTGTAGCGGTATCTGCCGCAGCTTTGGCCGGTTTCGCTGGTGGTGTTGTTGGTAATCTAGCAGATCTAGCAAACGTCCATATGCAAAGCGACAGTGCTCTTCCTCTGCGGGCTCGCAGAAATTACAAGAATGTAATTGACGCCTTTGTGCGGTTCGGGCGGGAGGAAGGGTGGCGCGGATATACCAGAGGAATCTGGGCAAACTCTTCAAGAGCCTCAGTTATAAGCGTTTGTCAGCTGGCGTCGTATGATGCATACGAGACCTTTCTAATTGAGAGGGACAAGTTTGAGGATAGCTTGGGGATACATTTCGCTGCCTCTGTTTTTGCAGGACTTGTAGCAACGACCATTTGCAGCCCAGTTGATGTGATTAAGAGTCGAATTATGTCCTTTGCTAGAAGTGCATCTATATTTGAAGTTGCAAAAGGTCTCTGGTAGGCAGAGGGACTCCGATGGATGTTCAAGGGATGGACCCCTAGTTTCATTCGAACGGGCCCTCATACCATTGCTACATTTATCTTTCTTGAGCAGCATAAGAAGATATATAGACAACTAAAAACCCCAAAGCAAGAATTAGCAATGATTCAATAAAAAACTTCAGCAAAAGTAATCAATAAACGACTAGGTAGCTGACTTACAGTTACAGTTAGTTGTAAATGCGATAGCTGTTCATCGCTCGTTTTGTCTGGACTACAAGAACATACGCAGAAGTTATGGGCCTTAGATGTGAAGTCTAACCTATAAGCCGTCCGAATCATTATTGCTGAGCAAATATTGATCCAGAAAGACGCTGAAATCATCTGCTGAACCGCCTTGACTTAAAATATTACGTGGCATGTCAAAGAAGACGGAGTCATGAGCCGCTGTTGGATGTGGGACTTGTAAAATATATTCGTCCGGGGATCCACAACCCGTGTAAGACACCGAGGGCACATGATTTGTTGGCAAAGATCTCGTGGTCGTATTTCCGCCTGTTGTCGGATCTTGGCTGTGGCCAATATGGTCCATATCGGGCAGATTTTCTACCACGCCGCCACGTAATTTTTTTGCAGTCGACACATCTAAGTGTTGAAAAAAAAGTTCCAACACCAAATTGTTGACCTCCCAGTATTTTTGTATCTCCTTTAAGCCAAGTAAACAGATCTGAGCCCTATGCTCCGCTAGTTTCCGAGGGATTCCCCTTAATTGCTGAAGTTGGATTGTATGGATGCAAAGTGAAGAAAAGAGACTAGTAATTCTGTGACTATGATTAAACTCTGTGCTTAGTTGCGTTGGAAGTAACGTACAAATGCATTTGACCGAATTGGATAAGATTTTGAGAAAGCATATCTTCAACGATTCTCGTCACCCTACATGCCGCTTGAAGTGCCGGTCCGCTTTCAGACCTGTTGCGATTGGTTTGGGTCTGCGTATAATCATGGCGGTCAAGTAAAATATGAAGGTAGCTGTTTCTAGGTGAGTTGAAGGTTATACGTGTAGCTTTCCTGTGACCTACTTGTACGCGAGGTGCAAAAGGTATGCCCAAATACTCTCACTGCCCCCCTCTGTTTCGCATGACCTCATGCTCTCTGGTAACATGGCCTTCCACTCTTCAAGTAAATGAATAAGCACAAATCTTTCGTCGTCGTCAGGATGATGTCCATTAGGCCTAAATTGATTTGTTATGACTCTCCCAACTTGTAGAAATAGTTAGCAGTGCGAGATAAGCCTGGGCTTGAAGTACATACGCAGTTGGGCCAACCGAGCCATTTGGACAGCGTAGATTCCATGTGCTGACTTATGAGTTCCAATAAAGTCTGGAATAATGGCATCGCTATCTTCTTCAAAATCTGCATAGCTGAGCATTTCGATGTCACAATCCTCATCTCGAATTCGACTTGGCAAACCTAGCGATGCCGAGGACTGACGATCTCGAACCTGGTAGGTTTAGTTGTGCAATCTTCTCTGGTGTGTGGATAACAAACATATATTGACCACCAGATCCGCTTCCTTAGTTTGGATTCTTTCACGTTCGTGGGAGATGAATGCTGTCTGAAAAGGATGTCAACAATCATGGCAATGAACGTCCATGTGAAGCTTACGATCTGTGAAATCCGCGAGCTTGGGCAAGACTGATGGCTGCTCCAAGCCAGTATCGAGTATTCTTTACATTGAGCGGCCCTGCCCTCCAAAAACTAATCAAGAACAATACTTGAAGAACAGTAACTTCGTTTGACTCCCAATCAGCATCGTAGAGAATTTTTGTTTGGTTATATAGCTGAGACTTTGCCTCTGGACGATCTTTGAATCCCATTCGGCGAACCGTGTCTTCGTCACAGTAACTTGCTCCAATGAACAGCATTGCTTTGAGCAAAAGGGGAGACATTTCACCCTTATTGTATCGATTTGCTATGTCGGCACGATCGACAATCGGAAAGCAAGGATGAAACCATTGAAAATATGCTCGGAGGACAGCAACACAGTCTTGAGGGGATGGAAGCGTGAAAGCACCTTCTTGAGCCAGGTAATGAGCTTTAGCTGAGCTAGTGGGGAGACTATGCTCTGCAAATAACTCCGATGCTCTTACGTTGATGGCGTCTGAAATAGAATAACGAAGTCTTTTCTGGGTTTCAGCTGCAGTCTCGGAAGCACTAGGACTGATGACACAGGTTAGGAGATTCGACTCGCCAAAAAACAAGACTTGGTTGGTGGCTTGTAATGGAGGCGCGTCGCTGGCCGAAGGGATAGAAGATTGCTGACGAGCTTGCAAAGTTTCAGCTTGAATGGGGCTCTGGTCATCGGCAATGGAATTTGGTTGTTGGCTCTGAGTATGAGATCTTGGGGAAGGCGGCTCATCGGCGTTCATGTGATCTGGATCCATGGGACCTATATTCTCTAGGTCATTTTGTGGGTGCAGCGGTTTCCGTGTCCGATAACGCCTGTATCTAGTTTAGCTCGATGCGGCTTTTTGAAGAAGACGATTCGAATTGATTTTGGTATTGGTATTGGGGTATGTTGACACCTACCTGCCTCGTCTTGATGGCACAACCTCACATAATGCGTGGGCTGCTGCACAATTATTACACGGGTGCTTTTCCAAAACATTGCAACGAACTCTCCGCGCATTGCACTCCCTACATGCTTGCTTCGCTCGCGTGCGCTTGATTTCAGGCCGCGAATCGCTAGGGGAAGGTGATGCCATCGCTGAAAGGTGAGCAAAGCCTCAGACAGATTGATAAACAGCCAATATATGATAGATCCTGTCGGCGGAGTATTATACGACTCTACCGTGAGCTCATAGTACTCGAGTAGCGGATATTAAATTCGTCAAACTTTTGGAGCAGGAGGCCGAAAGAGGAGGAAGGCGGCATGCGATGCGGGGAAGTGCACCGGCCGGAAATAAAAGGTGGGGTTGGCTGATTGTGCTCATTAGCGTGGCTTAGCCCCGAGCTTCTCCGCCTTCTCTTCTGTAAGACAACATCAGGCAGGACACACAGTCTTCACTAATCATGGGGTGAAAATATCAATTTATTTTGATATGGCTTTCTGTTTTAATATTTACTTCCTAATGTTCATATTTATGTAATAGGGATTCACATTGGCGACGTCAACTAAGTGCTTCGCAATGTGGGTTCGAATACGCAACATCTGATACTTGCCCCTCTTACATGTCCATGCCCAGCTCCGCCAAAATCGTTTTGTTATGTTCGCCAACAGCAGGAACGGCATCCATTCGAGGTCCAATTGCGTCTTTAAACCCTGAAGCAGCAATTCCCGGAGGTACTAGAGCTGGCACATAACCCGCAGGCGTTTTGACCTGTGTCCAGCGCCCTCGAGCACGAAGCTGCGGGTGGTTCCATACATCGTGCATGTCGTTGACCTTCGCATTTGCAATTCCCGCAGCTTCCAATTGCTCTAGCGCTTGGTTAGCGTTGGAGGTCGAAAATGCGTCGCATATGATTCTCTTAAGCTCATCACGGTTCTTCACCCGGAGACTATTGCTCGAGAATCGTGAGTCCGTCGCAAGATTTGCGTCGCGTAGTACCTCCCGACAGAAAATTGGCCATTCTCTTTCATTCTGAATGCCAAGCATAACTGTTTTTCCATCTCCGGTGTTAAATGGTCCATAAGGATATATGGAAGCGTGTGCGGCGCCGGATGGAACAGGGCTAGGGGCATCGTTGTACGTATAGTACATTGGGTAGCCCATCCACTCCACCATGCTTTCAAGCATGGAGACATCTATCTTGCACCCTTGGCCAGTCTTGCCTCGTTGTATGATAGCAGCTAGAATATTGCTGTATGCGTACATTCCTGCCGCGATATCTGCGACAGAGTTACCTGCCTTTGCTGGTTCACCTTCTGTCCCCGTGACAGAAAGCATGCCTGCCTCGCTCTGGATAAGTAAGTCGTAAGCCTTTTTGTCTTTGTATGGGCCTTGATTCCCATATCCTGATATGTCGCAAACAATCAGTGCAGGATTATGTTCCCTTAACGTCTCATAGGAAATGCCAAGTCGGGCGCTTGCACCAGGTGCCAGGTTCTGGACGAGGACATCTGCACGTCCGATGAGCTTCTTCAATACTTGAAGGTCTTGAGGATTCTTCAGATCAAGCGCCAAACTCTCTTTTGACCTATTCGTCCAGACAAAATGTGATGCTAAACCATTGACTCGTGTGTCGTAGTGACGTGCAAAGTCCCCTACTACTGGGCGCTCGACTTTAATGACACGAGCACCCAGGTCTGCGAGTTGTCGGGTACAGAAAGGGGCTGCAATTGCTTGTTCAATGCTAACCACTGTGGTTCCACTTAACGGACGAGATGAATCAGTAACAGTGTTCTCAGACTGGGTTCGCGCCTTTCGGTTTAATCTCGTTGATGCTATATGCCGCCGTTGCTCGAAATTGCTGCATGAAATCTTTCTGGATTTTGATTTACGTCCAGAAACACGTCCACATCCCGGAAGGGCTGTTGGAAGTCGATGAAGGGTTATTGGCGAACTGTTTCCGCAACAGGAGGGCCAACAGGCGGGCCGGCTAAGAGCAGACAACACTGTTCTGACTCTGGATTTCATGGTCACCAAGTGGGGATTTGCGAGTTGCCTTGTGGGTACCGTTTGGATAATTGATTTATACTCTGAACGAAGTCCGGTGATGGTGCGATTTATCAACTTACATTTTGGATTCTGTGAAGGCTCTCTATTGTGGGTCTTCGTTTAGTACGCTGGTAGATAAATGCAATTGTATGTGGAGGTTCGTGGCCATTGCAACCCCGCACGCGTCAACAGAAAGCTTTCCCCACACTACAAACTACTTCAAGTAGCCGAAACTCGGCAATTAAACCCTCCGAAGGCTTTCGAATTCCCGCATAATCGGCTCCAAGAAACGAGCACTTGGGAGAATGTAACACTTCTAATGTGCAATTTGGTAGTGAGCGGCAACTCGCCAGGTCATAGAAGAACTCCTCCTCATTTGGCCCGCACATGAAGCATATATTGTTACATTCATCTCAACTATTGCTGATCGCAAAACAAGTTACTCTGGTTGTTGATCTTTCCATTTGGCGAGGAGTTTCTCAGTATCGTAGCCGCATAATACTGCTCTTGTTACAATTTCCACACACTTCTTCACGACTGGGACGTCAATCATCTTCCCATCGAGGGTCCAAGCACCCCTTCCAACGCTCTCTGCTTTCTTATTTCCAACAACTACTCTCACCGCCCACTCCAATTCTTTTAGATCTGGGCCATAGATCCTCTGAACTACTTCAACTTGTGAAGGATGGATACACTGCTTGCCATTGAATCCCATAACCTTACCGCCACGTGACTCCTCCTCGAGTGAGAGTTTGGCGTCGTCTCCCTTATAAGCAGTACAAACGAGATCAATAGCAGAAGGTAGGTTGTATGCCCTGCTTGCAGTAACAATGGCAGATCGAGCATATACGAATTCAGAGAGTGAAGGCGTACGGGTGATTGAAAGATCAGCCGCAAAATCCTCTGCAGCAAAGATTAAGCCGTCAAGATATGGCGAAGCAGTGCAAATTTCGCGTAGCGACATTAATGCTTGCGCAGACTCAATTAACGCCAGTATTTTCACCGGCGGTCTGGATCCTGCAGATGGCTGGCGGTCTTGATCAGGAAGTGTGTGGCGGATAACATCGGAAATGAAATGGAGATCAGCTGCTTGGTTGACCTTTGGTACGACGATCGTGTCGACGGAAGGTGCTTTAAGCTGAGTAGGTGTTAATGTCATTGATTAGAATTGAAGCCATTCCCCCATTGATGATGCTTACCACTTCGGTCAAATCCTGCAATGCGTATCCGCTGTCAACGGCGTTGATACGGACTGCTTGTTCGCGTATGTTGTCCTCCTTCGGTTGCATAAGAAAATCCCTGACAGCAAATCGAGCTTCATGCTTCAAATGCGGTGCGACTGAATCTTCGAGATCATATGCAACCAAGTCTACGTTGAGTGAACGTGATTTGTTTAGCATCTTTTGGGAAGAACCCGGGACTGCATTCCTAGTCAACCTCTGGTTTATTATCTGGTCTGGAAACTTCGCATACCATAGAGCAATGCTCTTCTCAAGACGGAGGCTGCGGAGCTCATTTTTCAGTATATCTTGGCCAGACCTCTCAAAAGTTACGTCCATTATTTTTTATTTGAGTGCTACAGCACGACTGATGTTGCTGTTAGCCGAGCGTCGTCTATTAATTTCGGCCCGTATCCGGCCCGTATCCATCAATTAGCCGACTTCGAACCTCATCACTCCAGTTATCCGATAAGGCAACCCATGCTCTCGAAAGCACAATTATACAGGTAGGGTAGATCCTGAGTGGAATAGGGAGGGCCTGCTAAATATTATTGAAAATAGGTTTTCGTTACAGTATAGTATCATCTATATTACTAGAGTAAAGCTCTACGTCTGGGAATGGTCCGGATATCCATGCGCCAATGCTCGAGGGCGGCTTCTTCATCTTCCGCTATGGCAGCCGAATTCTTGCAGGGTACGTCCAAAGCGGGCTCTTTCGTACAGGAGCAGTTTCTTGATCCAAACCAGCTCCAGAAGCTGTCGCTCACTCTGGGACGGCCGACACTCTACAAGTCCGTGAGAATTGACTCAAAACCTCCACCTCAAGGTACACCACTGCCTCCAGGATATCATCTAGCCTATTTCACGCCCTCGGGATGTGAGCAAGAACTTGGTCTTGATGGTACCGATCGTACGGTAAATCCACCGCATCCTTTTACCAGAAGGATGTGGGCTGGGGGTTCACTGCACTGGGTTCGCGATAACTTGTTGAAAGTTGGCCAGACGGTAAGAGAGACGACGGAAGTTATGTCGGCAATACCAAAAACAACAAGGGAAGGAGAAGAAATGATTGTGGTTGGGGTCAAGAAAACGTTTGAGAACGATGCGGGAATAGCACTTGTTGACACGAGGTAATTTTTACTCTCACATTGCGAAAAGATCTGATACATTGCTCTAGAAATTGGCTTTTCCGAAAAAAGATTACAAATCCCCAGCAGCCCTCTGAAAAACAGAAAAGCATTCAATTGCCAAAAGGTAAAATATATAAAATTGATACCAAGGGAGACACTGTGCCATCAGCTGACTAAATTAACTTGCCAGGAAACATTACCCGCGACTACTGCCAATCACCAGTTTCGCTATTTCGATTTTCAGCTCTCACTTTCAATGCGCATAAGATCCATTATTCACAAGAGTGGTGCCGTGATGTCGAGGGGCATCGAGATATAGTGGTCCACGGGCCGCTCAATCTTATCACCATGCTCGATCTTTGGCGGGACAATCAGGAAGCCGGCGACCATGTGATTCCCCAGAGCATTGATTATCGAGCAACTTCACCACTGTATGCTGGAGACCGTTACCGGTCTGTGATGGAGAAGGGGGAGAACGGCCACGCTGATAATCTGTCTATCTATACACCGTCAGGGGCAGTTGCCATGAGAGGCAAAATCACAACTTTGTAAGTAGTGTTAGCAAGATGTAGTTACAGTAAGAATGAGCGACTCGAAGTTATCAGATTTGCCGTTAGACTCTTAAATAGAGGAGGCAATTGAAGCCGTAGAGGCATTTGCGGCATCGAAATAAGGGGAGTTGGAATAAGGGGCGGCAGCTCTAAAGTATCAGACTGATACTCAGCCGGCACCGGCAACAGCGAAGAGTCACTCATTACAGGAAGTAGTACAGGACGCTCAAGAAGCTTTAATTATTATCTATTCTACGATCTATACTACCCCTCTTTGCCAAGAGCTTGGCAGTACTCGAGTAGTCGGAGTAGTACTCGGCGAATACTCGAGTACTCAAAAATATCACCGAGTAGAGTAGTACTCGGGGTATTCGGCGAGTACTACTCGGGCAACACTGACATTATTATATTTTTATATTTTAAGCCTCATTATCCTAAAGATCTGGATATAACCCGTATCTATCTGTCAGACGTCAGACGGATCATGGTATTACCCGTGAGGGCTCAGAATCAAATCCGGATACAATCCGCCGAACACTTCTGTATTGTGGCTGGAACCCCATGATACTGCAACTGAAGATGGCCTATTGTGGGGAAAGCAGATGAATTTCGCTCATAGGGACCCACCCTCCCCACAACCCCTGATACCCCGCACCGAAAGTGCGGGGTCTGGAAATTTATTCGGCTGAAATATAAGTTAGCTACAGTAGCCGACTGCCCAAGACGACAACTATTATAACTTGGCAGATTGCTAGCTCAGTGTTCGTGTCAGTATTCATCTCGGGTTATGAGAGAACATATAAATCTTTCAATAGATCGCCACTACGTCGGTTACCCAGGCCAATAGTATCCCCTAGAGAGCACGAACTACACGGCAATTTCAGCTTGGGGTAACAACACTTTGAGCGCTTGAAGTTGTCTCCACATCTGCCGCGATGACATCCCGTCGCTCCGTTGACATTGACGGAAGTTGCCCAAATGGTACTCCAAATAACCAAGCCAGAAAGCCGACTCGACCCCTACTAAGCGATGGTTAGGCTATATGACTTCTATTCAAGAAAAACGATTATCTTGCGAATATGTCTCAATACCTAGGACAGTTGCTCCCTGTCAACTCTCCGTAGTCTCAATTAAACCGTCTTTGAGTTTCTTTATGAGCCTTTGACTCGCTTTTGCTTTGCATTTATGATAATCACCATGTTGGAATCGTTAGATTCTGACAAACAGTCTACTCAGATGGCTGAAACCCACATTGAAGAAGCTCGCCGTGGCAATGGACAAGACATAGACCAAACCGCAGCACACAAAGCTCTTGTCCGGAAGCAGGATCTTCGCATCATTCCACTCTGTGCCTTTATCTACCTACTTTGTTTTCTTGATCGCTCAAACATTGGTTCGTAGGGAGGATCCTGTCTCTCGGGTGATAAAAGCCTGACCTGTCAACAGGAAATGCCAAGACCCTTAACGCCAATGTTAAGCACGATCTCCTTTCGGAGTCTGGTATAAGCAATTATCAGTATCTGTAAGTCTTTTCTTGCCGAGGTTTCAGAGGCTACGAATGACACGAATGACTGAACCCCTTAGAGCATCGCTCTCATGATTTTTTTGGTTGCATATGGAATATTCGAAGTTCCAAGCAACTACTTCTTGAAAAAATTTACCCCAAGCAAATGGATCTCGCTATTGGTGTTTTCGTGGGGTGCCTTGACCATTGGTCTAGGGGGTTCTGGCAATTTTGCAACTGTCACCGTCCTTCGATTTTTTCTGGGTGCATTTGAGGCTGGTATATTGACCTATGTATGACTTCCCGCCTCATCTTTGCTTACAAATATTGTACACAGGCCTTTTCCCGGGACTAGTTTATTACATCACGTTCTGGTATCGGACCGACGAGCGCTCAATTCGTGTTGCTTTTATCCTCGCCTCTGCAACTATTGCCGGTGCGTTCGGAGGAGTTTTGGCCTTCGGAATCGGCCACATGGATGATGCTGGTGGCCTTTCCGCCTGGAGGTGGCTCTTTATTATTGAGGGCATACCAAGCTGCCTGTCTTCGATATTAGTATTTTTCTTTTTGCCCGATTATCCCGAGACAGCCAATTGGTTGAACAGTGAAGAAAAAGCACTAGCAATCGAAAGACTTCGCGTTGAAGGCTCTCATGGCACTGATGAGTCTATGGGATGGGTCGACGTCAAGGCTACCCTTGTCGACTGGAGGTTATACGCCCATTATGTTGTAAGCTAAAGCACCAAACTGTCTCTCTTAAGCAGTGGTTAATCAACTGACACCTTTGCAGCTCTACTTTGCTATGAACACACCATATTCATCGCTGTCACTCTTTACACCAAGTATTACTGCCGGGTTAGGGTTCCACAACCTCCAAGCTCAGTTGATGACAGTCCCCCCTTACGCAGTTGCTTGTAAGCATATATACTCCAGGAACATATGACCATCTGCTGATAGATCTAACAGACGTTTTCACCATCGCAGTCGCCTATTCTGCAGACCACTTCAACGCGCGTGCCCTCCACTGCTCTGGAGCCGCATTGATTGGAACCATTGGATTCTTGGTTTCCGGTTTACTCCCAGCAACCGCTTATTCTGTTCGTATTCCCGTTACCTAGCATATCTGAATGATATACTGATCAACTAACTGCCTTTAGGCTCGATATGGTTGCCTCATTGTCGCAACTTGTGGCTCATTTGGCCTCATCCCACCCCTTCTAGGCTGGTTGTCGTCTAACCTACACTCCACCGCTTCGGCAGGACTGGTCATTGGGATCAATCAGATGTGGGGAGCACCAGGCCAGATTACTGGCGTCTTCATCTACAAAGCTGATCAAGCTAAGCGAGGCTATCCTACCGGCCACTTTGTCAATGCTGTAATGCTGTTTCTGGTTTCTATCTTATCTCTATGTTTGCTCTTCTATTATCGTTATGTCAACTCGCAAATTACGAAGAAAGGGGGCGAAGGCGTTGCAGCAGTACGATATTTCAGATATTAAAACGTAAACTCTATGTTTAAGGCCCTTGTGGATAATTTACTTCCAAGGCATCTTTAAACTTCCTACAATACAGTGTAATATCAAGCTTTGATATGTATACAATGAAAGCTGCAAAATATTATACTCTTAAAATGTGCTGATGCGAGTTACACGGTCGGGGCTGTAGTGCTTTCAATAAGTCTTGCTATATCGCCAGCCACAAAGAGCTTATATCAGTATACAGAGTATGCAACGTCACAGTTGTTTCAAGACAAAGTTAAGAATGAGTATGTCTCAAAGCTAGCGTAAGTATCTATTTTGCCGTTATACCTTGTAATGCCTCTACATCAGTCGATAGGAATCTCAATCGCTGTCCAACATCACGACCTCCGCTTCCTCCTCACTAATGCTCCCAAAGCCAAGCACATCACCGGCCTGAACGCTGCCAACAACGCACCGTCTCCTCCTAGAACAGAATCTTCTCGTCCATCCAATCTGATCTTGGACTTCTCATCCTTTGTCATCGGAACGTAGGTATAGATCTTCCTGTCCATCCTGCTCTTTACCACTGACTTCCCATCCCCCTCACTACTAACGACCTACTCAAATATCTTCCCTGTACCAATAATCCCCGCCGCCATTACAAAATTGGTATATATCAGAATGGTTCCCAGCAGTGCCGGAGCAGCTGCCTTCTCTTCCTTAGCGCTTGCACCCTTGCCTACAGCAAGTGGGGACAGGATTAGAACGAAGGCCATCTGTTTCGCCTCCTCGCAGAAAGACTTTGTGTAGTATTGCGGCGTCAACCCCCTAGCCCATAGCAGCGCCTAGATCTGCAGGAGATGCACCGGCGCGTCGCTCTCATTGCACTCCGAGTGCGCAATCCCCGTCCCGCTAGTGGTAAGCTGCACATCGCCCCTCTTTATCCTATAAAAACCGTCGCCCTCTTTCCCCTCCCTCCCTTTCTAGATCGTGCTGTCCTGGTGCGTCAACTCTCCGGAGAGGATGTAGCTAAAGATCTTGGAGTCGCAGTGGGGGTGCGTTAGGAACCTGTTGTGGGCTGCTCATCTCTGCCGGAGATGGTCGCTGAATGCAACGATTTTGGGATTTCTGTTGATGGGAACTTGATAACCAATTGCTGTATCCGTCACTTTAGAGAGCAGCGGCCATAGCTACTACTGTACTCCGTAGAGGATAAAAGAGTGCGGGGTAGCTTATGAATCATGCTAAACCGCTTTGAGTATTTTTCATAGTCTAGAAATAAGTTTACGTACGGGTCTGTGGCTTTTCCCATACAAGAGACACTCGTTTACTGCAATTTCAGCACAGACCTAGTACAGGAACTTATTGGATTATGGCGCTGTCCAACGAAGTATGACTCTAACTGCTTTCGGAAGTTATAAGAGAAAGCGGGTAGAAATGTGGGTGCGCATTTCACGCGAGTATAAGATAGATACTATCTCCCCCTCTTCCATTGTCCCCTTTTGCCAGTTAGAAATTGTGCAGATAATCCGCCAGGTTGTCTCATTCAGCATCAATTGATTTATCATATACCATCCTATTACCATCACCATGGCTGCTAGACTTTCGACGCGCATTAGTCTTCGATGGGTGCCAGATGAACCAGAAGAGCTCACCGATACGCTTGTCATGAACGTTGGAGGCTATTTCATGGATCTCCGCGTGAACAAAGCAGATCAATCCATCGACTGGGCAATGGCGGGCAAGCGGCAAATATTAAGCAAGGATCCTCGCAAGTTCCCTGGCAGTGTCTTATTTCCTAGCGACTCCCTAACACGTTTATAGTGAAATGCCGCTGGATCAAAGTAATAGACTCCCTCGGTCCATCGGACCCAGATGAGGGCATATTCTCGCCGCTTCCCAACGGCGATGATCTCGAGACTGGCTCCATGCCGTGCGCGCACAAGAACGATGTTGTCACGGATTATGAAGAGGTGTGGCGCAAGCTAGATCCAGTGCCTGGACCAAAGCGCGCTTGGATTATTCAGAGTGTTGAGAACAGTCCAAATGGCGGTACGTTTTTAGGACGTGTAGCGGGGTCATTCATGGCGTTACGACAAAGTGAGGATCTTTCATTTTCGGTGCGGAGTGAAGATTTAGATGGGAATTCACAGTGGAATGTAAAATATGCTGTTGGCCAGGTAGAAGGTCTGCCTTCCTTTGCTGGAATTGGCATTTCCGAGTTTGAGGGTGAGGAAGAGTGGAAAGAGGGTAATACAGTCTCGGTATTGGGCAAAAAATATGTCGTACGAGCCTTTGAAGATCTCTCAAGTGAGATGGTGTAGATTATAGCTTGAATCAAATTAGAATATATGGTAGAATACGATATATGCTACTGCGGGGGTTCAACCGTAGCTGCAACCGGGACCACGAGTATGGCCCCTTGATTGCCTCATTCATGCCATAAACTCATAAATTGTACCTAGCATTTAATTTGGTGTCCCTAGCAATGAAACTCCTCTAGCTTAAAATCGATGGACTTTTTGTTTTGTATCTCATAACTGCGTCTACATCCGATATCTAGCCTATCATGGAATGCTACCATTCTGCTTCACCACAGCTGCAACCTTGGCAGCGAGGTCATCCGCCTCGCTCCTGGTGGCTGCCTCAGCGTAGACGCGGACCGCATCCTCTGTCCCGCTGGCTCTCGCAAAGGATCGGCCGTCCTTGAACTTGGCCACCAATGCGTCAATCTGGGCCTGCACGCCTTGTGGCTCCACAAGCTTTCGCTCAGCGTCCGTAGTCTTGAAGAGATTCCTGTTGCCGACCTCAACGCGCACGAGGCGATTGGGAAGATCAACATAGGTTTGGTCCCATTCCTTTGGAGTCCAAGACTTATGGGCGAGGATCACCTCCACAAGGAGCATGTCAGACAGGGCATCTCCGACGGTCTGGTTGATGAGATCGTAGAGGGCACGAAGGGTGTCCAGAGCGTTCTTCTGGGCGGGCGATTGGGGCTCCTTGGTATGGAATGCCTTCACAGCCTGTTGCGAGAAGACGACGGTACCATGACCGTTGGCCTCGAAGTAGACGCCGACATCGAATTTGGTGGCGGCGTGGTGAAGCCACTTCACTCCTGTTGGGGTGCACACGGTTGGAAGCTTCAGCGACTTGGTCACATAGTTGGTGCTGGCGCCATTGGCGTATGCAGTCTGCACAACGCCGATCTTCAGCTCCTCCGCAAGGCCCGCTTCGCGGGTCAGGTCGCCAATGAAGGACGCAGCCAAAGTGGCAATCTTGTCTCCATCGAGAAGTCTGAAGCCATTCTCCGGGTCGCTGAAGTAATAAATAATGCGGTCGGCATCTCCGTCGAGAGAACAGCAGCGCTCATTTGGGCCAGCTTTTGAGGCGGGGGGAGCTCTTTGCTTGGTCTTGACGTAGTCTGCTCCGCACTGACTTTTTGTTAGCTGGTCCGTGCGGAAATGGCGGGGTAATAATAACGCACCTCATGGTTCAGAGACTCCGCCTTCAGGACATCATCGTTCACAATCTTGATATCAATTCCACCTTCTGATGCATTGTCCAAGTATTTAATGAGCTCGGCAAGCTTGGGTCCTCCAACGCCATTGGCACAGTCCACAGTGATGTGGCCGCTGGTCGTCTTGCCCTTCATAGCCCTCTTGAAAGCAGCGGACAGCTTCTCATAGTATCCCTTCTCGCTGATATCTCCATATGATTGCGGTGTACCCTCCGTGTTTGTGCAGCGAGTGAGGTAATGCAACTGAGGTGTCGTCAAAGTCTTGTAGTCGGTGTACTCTGCCCCGGTGGCTTCAAGCGCATCCACCAAAGCAGCGACGAGCTTGGGGCCCGACGGGCGCGTATCACGGGCAAAGATGACACGAGCGGTCGTCTCGGGGCTTATCTTGAGGGAGGCTTCGAGCTTCGTGTAGACCTGAACCAGCTCCTCGTCCGACTGGGCGTTTGCAAGCTCCGTAGAGTGCGCCTCCCAGGAGTTCTCGAGCATTTCTCCCATGGGGTCAACGAGCTTGATGCCATTGTCCTCAGGAGGATTATGACTAGCTGTGATCATGACGCCGATAGTTTGGCCGCCGAGTTTTCGAGACCGCAAGGCTGCAGTTAATCCCGCCCTGAAGACGACGGAGTCCAGGAGGCTCGCATTCATGCGAAAGCCAGCTGTGCCATATTGGAAAACCCGATCGGCAGGCTTTGGATGCTTTTTCGAAGCAGCGAGGATATTGTCGGTGGAAGACATTGTGAATCTCGAAGGCTGTGGGAGGAGAGGGATAAATAATGCGTGATTGCAAAAGAGCGGAGAAGCTCTCTTTATACGAAGATTGGCATGTTTGGGGCTTAATGCGGGCACACCCGCTTTGGCGTATGGGAACGAACGAGGCACTGGTGGGATAAGGGTCCTACACGTGACTCCGCGTCCCTTGCGCGTCATCATTTTACCTCCGTCGCGGTTACCTCACCAACTGTATCCAAACGTCAACATCGCCCATAATGGCCATTGCTTCGGCCGGCGTATATAATTGCTGTTGCTTGAATTAACGACGGATCAGCTGTCCCTGAGCTTTTCATGTGCTAAATTGCTTCTTTTGTATCTGTTTGTACACCGGATTCCGACACAATGGAGGACGAACAGTGCGCGAATCCATTGCTGCTTGGCTGGGTCAAAGAATGGTTGGATACGGCAAGAGAACGCAATTCGAAAGGATTTACAGTCTATAGAAAGGCATATGACTCCTTGAAGTCATGTCCGCTCCCTTTTGAGCACCCCGCTGAGGCACAACAATTACACGGTTTCGGACCCAAACTCTGTGAGCGCTTGACGGATAAGCTGAAAGCCCACTGCCAGACAAATGGGCTGCCCATGCCAAATGTGCCCCGAAAGGCTAACAAGGGGAAGAGCAACGCCGATGATGGCACTGCTCCCGCGAAGCCGGCCAGAAAAAAGAAGGCTTACGTCCCGACTTTACGATCCGGGCCGTATGCGCTTATCCTCGCCCTATCTACCATCCCAGAGAGCGCGCCATCCGGTATTACGAAACAGCAAACAATCGAACTGGCTCAGCCATACTGTGACTCTTCATTCACCGCGTCGAGTGACCCGACCAAGTTCTACACAGCCTGGAACTCGATGAAGACGCTCCTTGAAAAGGACCTCGTTGCTGAGAAGGGTCGGCCATTGCGGAAGTATTGTCTCACAGAAGAAGGCTACGAAGTCGCTTCACGAATCAAGGCATCGCAGCCAACTGCGGATCCCAAGCAGGGTACACTTGACGCCACTGTAGCGCCGCCGAAATCTCGACAACGTGCCGCGACTGGACCAACACTTGGTGCTGCTGACGATGATGGGTTCATGGCCATTAATTCGAGTCCTCCCCCTCCTTCACGGTCGGAGCCACAGCATGATAGTAGGATGGATGGTGTACAGGATGACATTGTGCCGTTCGGGGATGCCCCTGGAGACGAAACCGCGCTCCCTACGTTTTCGCCCATTACCATCCCGTCCTCAGCGTTCACCCTAGAGCTCGTTCTCGACGTCCGAGAAGTCCGCGCAAAGGAAGATAGAGACTATATGCGAGTCGAGCTTACAAAGAAGGGCGTTGCACCTATCATGCGGAGTCTAGACCTTGGCGACGCGCTCTGGGTAGCAAAGTGCAAAGACCCGCAGTACCTTCAACGCTTCGGCCTCGAAGGCGACGAGATAATGCTCGACTGGATAGTTGAGCGCAAGCGTCTCGACGACCTCGTCGGCAGCATCAAAGACGGGCGCTTCCACGAGCAGAAATTCCGACTCCGGAAATCGGGCGTCAAAAACGTCATCTACATCATCGAGGAGATATCCATGAACTCCGAGCACTTCCAAAAGTACGAAGAGGCCGTGGAATCCGCCATCGCCTCGTCGCAGGTCGTGAATGGGTATTTCATCAAGAAGACCCAGAAGATGGACGATACGATCCGCTATCTCACGCGCATGACAGTCATGCTCAAGGGGCTGTACGAGTCGAAACCCCTCAAGGTCATACCGACGCGCGTTCTGACCACGCAAAACTACCTCCCCCTCCTCGCCCAACTATCAGCCACCCACCCCGGCGCGATGCACAACATCACATACCAAGCCTTTGCCTCTCTCGCCTCGAAATCAGAGACCCTAACCCTCCGCGACGTCTTCCTCAAGATGCTGATGTGCACGCGCGGGGTGACGGGGGATAAAGCGCTCGAGATCCAGAGGCGGTGGAAGACGCCGAGGGAATTTGTGGAGGCTTTTGAGGCGTGTGGTGGTGGGGGGGACGGAAGGGAGGAGGAGGAGGGGAAGAAGAGGAAGCGGGAGATGGTGAGTGCGCGGATGGATGGTTTGGTGGGGAGGAAGAAGGTGGCGAGAGTGTTGAGTAAGAGGATTGCGGATGTTTGGGCGGATGCTTGAGGGTGGTGTGGTGGGGTGTGGTGTATGTGGTGTGTGTGTGAGTGTGGGACGTGGATGTGGAGATGGAGATGGTCAATTATTATACCCCCCTGAATTTTAAATAAACCGTGTTCTCGTGTTCTGCGAGAGTTTTCTAAAAACACAATGAATGCAGCTTTGTATAAATAACAACTTGATAGCGTGGGCAATATGTATATATATATTTATACACTTGCCCCCTCCCCGGCCCCCTTTATCTTGCTCTCCTCCCCCTCCTCTTCCTCTTCCTCCTCAGTAGCAGAAGAAGCAACACACACCGCCAGGTAGCTAAATATACACCTTCCCCTCCCCTCTTCTCTCCACCCCCAAATCGAGAACAAGTAAGCCAGTTTTGGTATCCATATCCATATCCATATCCACATCCATATTCCCTCACCCCCCTCATACCCATACCCATGCATCACATCACATCACCCATCCCCTTCGCCCCTTCCCCCCTCACGCTAGCAAGGACTGCATGGGGCGAGGTAGTCTGCATAATGAGGGTTGCAAGAGCTTAAGATACAAAATATTATAATGCAATTACTGCGAGTACACTACGAAAAGTGGCAAAGCTAAGACAACGACAGCAATTACATAACAATATACAATAACGTGCTTCATCACCGAGCAGTGTTGCCCGAGTACTACTCGACTCGAAGAAATCCGAACTACTCGAGTAGTACTCGAGCAGTTGCCAAGATAGCCAAGAAAGCGGGGTAAGGTCGTAGACAGAATTGTAGAACAGATAAAGTGAAGCTTTTAATAACCTGAAAATTGCTGTGATAAAAGACCCCATTAGTATTTGGCAAGAAAGAGATTACAGCATCCTTATAGGTAAAACAACGCCGAGATAGCGTTGAAGTTTAGCGTTGAAACTAGTGTCCGCCGAGAAGTCTTTATTTTGACTCGGCGAAAATTACCAAATGCGGTGTAAGCGACACATTATTGAAGGCCCTACTTGCCACCGTACACTTAGTTATCATATTGAGCCGACCCGAATATGGAACATATAGTGTCGGATTCGGTTCTTTTTTTATAGTTTCAGCTAAGGTGATCCATTTGCGATTTGGGATATAAATAATGAATGCTGCTCGAGGAGATACGTTTGAAAGAAACAGTCACAATATAATCTCTGAATATGGCACTTCTAATTTTAAGTAAGTACACCTTTCTAAAGACAGTATAAGAGTTGCGCTTATATTGAGATAGCAGTATGCATCCTGCTTGCCTCATTTGCTATTATTCATCCCATTCTATACTACTTTGCTGATGCCAAGTCACTCCGCCGTTTCCCATCGCCCTCTCCGATAGCTGCGTTGACACCATTCTGGGCTATCTATCACAACTGGAATGGCAGAAAATATCTCGCAGTGGATGAGGCGCACTATAAATATGGTCCTGTAACTCGAATCGCTCCTGATCATCTCTCTTTTGCGGACCCAAAGGCCTACAAGGACATCTATGGTCACGGCTCGTCAATTATCAAGGATATATTTTATGATAACCTGGCGGGGGACACACCCTCTATGGCCGATACTACGAGCCGTGAACTTCATTCTTTGAAGAGAAGAAATGTCTCATCCGTTTTCTCGGCCAAGAACATAACTCTGATGGAATCCAAGGTAATGGATACGGTCAGGAAATTGCTCGACGCCTTAAAACGCCAGTCTGAAGGAGGCTGGGTAGGAACGAAAGATCAATATCCAGTTATCAACGGAGAGTTTGATCTGCGGCCATGGTTAAATATGTTCACCTTTGATGCCTTCTCGAGCATGCTCTGGTCATCTAGCTACGGGTTCCTAGATCGAGGAAACGACGACTGCCCTTCGATGAGCGAGGATGGAACTGTTACCACTGTCCAGGCCATGAACTCTTTCCGGGAAGGAGTACACTTTAATACCATTTGTGCACAATTGAGTCCATCTGGATATAAGCTTTCTCGCTGGATTACTCAAAAAACATATAGAATGCAGGCCGCAGACCTCTTCACAGGTATGGCTAGGTATCAATCAGTGAAGCGTCTCAAACACACCCCTTCCGAACCGGACTTCTTTTCCTTTTTTAAGATTGCGTCATCTGAGGAACAAGCATCTGAGAAAAAAACGGCGCCAATGACATTACCAGATTTAGTGGCAGAATGTACGAGCTTCTTGAACGCAGGTAAGTGCATTTGAGGATTACAATACCCAAGCCGTGCTCGAAACCGAACTGATGAGCAAGCAGGAAACGATACCACTCAGATTTCACTCACGAATGCCATATACGAATTAGCTACACACCCAGCCGAGCAACAGAAGCTCTGTGATATACTAAGGGAATCACTTCCGGAAAGCTCAAGACCCATTGCTTCCTACTCAGAGCTGATTAAGATTCCTTATCTCCGCGCAATCCTGAATGAGACTTTCCGAGTCCAACCACCCGTCCGGTTTGGACTTCCACGACGGACGACGGAAAACGGTGCAACAATCTCAGGTCATTTTATTCCAGCGGGCGTGACGGTCTCTTCTTCACTACACACACTTCATCGCAATGAGAGTCTATTCCATAAGGCCAAAGAATGGATTCCCGAGCGCTGGATTCAGGGACATCCCGATATCACGCCGACAGAGTGGGAGAACCTCAAAGATTACGTTTTACCTTTTACACTTGGTGGGAGGGCATGTATTGGCAGGAATTTAGCATATATGGAGCTAAGTATTTGTTTGGCGGCTCTTGTTATGGCATTTGATTGGAGGGTGTCCCCAGAACAGGCGACAGGATATACTCACTACGAGCGGCTTAATTCGAGCCCAGTGGAGTTGATGGTTTCGCCAAGGGCGAGGCCAGAGAGCTGGAATACTTGAAATCTATTATATCGGAGGTCATGCTAAGCGAAACGATAACTAGCGTTACAAGAACTTATCCCCAAAGACTTGATAAAACCGGATTATGAGTTCACATACTTGATATCTTGCGTGGCATGAGAAAGATTCAACAGATATATTACGTGCACTATAGAGGAACAGTTTAAGCGCGATAGTTGTCTATAAGACCTGGCTAGTAAAATATTTCCAGAAAAATGCTAGAGAAGCAAACGCAATTAAATAACCCGGCAGAAACTATTTCTACGCTTCGACTTCCTTACGCTTAATCTGCCCTGTCATGATTAATTACGCAGCTATCTACAAAAGGTACATAGTGCCTACATCTAAAGGGTACGTATTATATGTATAACGTGCATCCCTACATCACAGGACGCACCCTCGCCCATGCGATATGTATAGCTTGTTACAAGCTTCAGCGGGTGGAAGGTAATAGTTAATAACTTAACTTAGAGTAAATATCCGAGTATGAGACTAAATTCCTTATAACGCATGCTAGTTGTATTCAATATCCAGCATCTCAACCTATTGAGATTCTGGCAGTGTTACTACAATACAGTGGTGGTGTTCTGGCCGAGCCATGACATGTCATTCATGCCTCCATTCTTTGGCCGCTCTTACCCTCATTCGTAAGGTCAGCCTTCTTTCTATAAAATCCTGAAAATGCCTCGCTGAAGCGAAAGTGGAAGATATGCGACATAGTCCGGGTACTGTTGGCAATATTTTCTCTCATTAGTTCCTTGGACGGTTTCGAAAAGACCACCTCGATCTCTTCAAGAGTCATGTCCTTCGTTTCCGGCATGAAGACGATCTGGTAAAGCCAGCCAACCACTGCAATACCGCCAAAAAATCCCAGCGTCAGCCCTGTCTTCGTCATCGCCTCCT
Source organism: Pseudogymnoascus sp. VKM F-4513 (FW-928) (assembly GCA_000750755.1). Lineage (NCBI taxonomy): Eukaryota > Fungi > Ascomycota > Leotiomycetes > Thelebolales > Thelebolaceae > Pseudogymnoascus > Pseudogymnoascus sp. VKM F-4513 (FW-928). The sequence continues at coordinate 28,020 of JPJW01002369.1, forward strand.
GCATGGCGGTGAAATTGTAAGTGATGATAAACGAGCCCAGGAACACCATCCCATCCGAAGTCGCCATGCCGTAACTGCGGAGGTACGTCGGATACACCTCAGACGGGATGACCCAAGTCAGGCAGGCGTATGGTCCGTAGAAGGCCATGTACAAGATCAAACCTGTGAGATAGAGCCCCTCGGTTGCTGGAACATTCTCGTCGATAGGGACAAGGTAGCTGCAGCCGCAGATGACGAGTCCGATGAAAAACCCCGGTAACATGGTGATGGCCCAGAATCGACGGCCGCAGCGCTCCATCAGGAGGATTGCTGGGATGGTGCCGATAAGGAGGGCGCCGCCTCCTACCATCGACATATAGGTGCTTTCAGCCTCGTCGAAACCAATTTGCCGCATCAGAATACTCATATAGTACATGATTCCGTTGATTCCGACGAACTGGCCTAGCAATATCATGATATTTGCATATACAAACGCGCGTCGACGTTGAGGAACACTTTTGTGAGCGGTCAGTGAGATTCGTCTACCACTCGCGGAATCTGCATCTGGGGACTTACGTTATGAAATCCATCCAGACAAATCGAACAACGGAAGCTTTAGCTTTAAATTCCCGATCTTCGTCGTCAACGGTCCGCTTCATCACGAAGAACTCCGCCTTCGATTCGAATGAAGCGAGGCCTCGGATCCTCTTCCAAACACGATATGCCTCGTGGGTTCTACCCTTATACATCAGGAACCGAGGACTTTCCGTCAAGAATAACATCCTGCGAGAAGAAAAGTCAGTGATAACTTCGCAATGACTTTACTGCGTAATACGTACCCCATCAGCATGAGAATCGAGAACACCACCGAGGAGCCGAGGATATATCGCCAATTGCCTGGAACCTTGAGGAAGATAGCAGCAACAACAAATCCCAATACTTCTCCTAAGGCAATGTTGAACTGGTACAGAGAAACCAGGTTACCACGGAGTCTTCGCTCCACGGTTTCCGCCACATAAATAGGAACTGTACCCGTTTCGAGGCCAACACCAAGTCCCAAAATCACCCGTCCCGAAATCATAGTCCCGTAGTTAAAAGCTCCGGCCTGCAAGGCGGCGCCAACTGTGTACAGTACCGCTGCAAGAATAATCGTCTTGCGTCGACCGAGATATTCGTTCGCTACATGTAGAAAGCATGCTCCCCCCACCGCACCTAGGGGCATGCTCGCATTGACAAGGCTGACCTCTCGCTTGTTTAACCCAAGTTCTTTAGGCATGAACAAGTTCGCGCCGCTGATCAGGGATTGGTCCAGCCCGAACAGTAACCCGCCCATTGACGCGAAGACTACAATCAACCAGGTGAAGTGCTTTGGGTCCTCATAGGTGAAATCGAACATGCCGACCTTCTGCGGGCCCGCGGCTACAATCTCGTTCTCCATCTCCTCAATGAAGGCCTCAACCTCCACTCTAGTAACGCCATAGAGATTGGTTGGGTCGAGGTCCCCGACTTGGTCATCCACCTGACCTTCCTCACTTAGTTGCGACGCCTTCGAAGTTTCATCTGAAGTAAATGCGTCTTTCTCAGGCACGTGGGACTGCTTGACGTCCGCCATGATGGATGGAATAAATGTTTCTCTGTGACGCGTGCTCAATGTTTTGCAGAATGAGAGTCTTCACAGGGGTGACTTACGACAGACATTTGGGGATTTATGGATCGAGCGAGCGGGGACCCTTATTTATCGTAAGCTCTAACTCATAGGAAAATCCGGTATGGAAGGGTAGATGGTTTTCAAGCAGGCGATCTCGCCGAGTTATCGCCTATTTGGGAATAACAGTTCTGCAACTTTTGGTTGATAGCTGCCAATAAGATATACACGGCACGCTTTCGACGTGCCTAGTGGCGACATCGGCCGAGGCACAAGCACTAATTATTAGCCGCTGACGGTCCCTGGAAATCACTGGCTGACGACGTCATGGGTAGTGGGGAAAGTGTGGAGGAGTGTGGAGTAATTTGGCGGGGTGTGGAGGAGTGTGGAGACGGCACTGAATGCTTTGGTGCTCGCATACTACTTTGTCGGCCGTGCATGCGGGGCCATGCTGGAGTCACAAATGAGGTTTATCCTTCCGGCAATCCAGGCTCATCACTTTTTCTCGGCTACGGAGTACAAATCTATCAAGAACGCCGAAATTATATAAAGATCATATGCGCCGAAATTACTCCCAAAGCAGAATTCAGCCGCATCAAAATTCAGACATGCGACGACCAGGCTGTCTGCAATGCCAAGAACGTCATATCAAGTGTAATAGGGAGAAGCCGACTTGTTCCAGTTGTCGAAATGCTAAATACCCCACAATTTGCGAGTACGGTTCAAAGCGTCTCCGTTTTCGCCAAAGCCGGTATTCAACCTCCGTAGCGGAGGCACAAATCACTCCTCTATCAGTGAGTGCGAGCCAAGAACGACCATTGTCGCCTGGAAACCTTCGGGGCGTTATTGAACCATCAGTGCAGGACGACGATGATGCTCTACCCCGAGGGCCGGAAGGGGACGTTGGCATACAGGAACGCCGAGATGATTCCCACAATCGTGGTGGGTCCGCGGACAATAATGCAATTGCGTTGCAGCCATTGGCCGAATGCCATTATTCTCACTTTTCCCGGCACGGCTCGAGTCATGGATCGGAATTTCCACTGTCTCCTTGTTCTTTTCCGTCACGCTTCGATGACACTACGGCGCGATCTGGACAATGCGGCCCTCTTTCACGAAGTCCTTTCCATGACTCTAACGTGACCACTTCCGCTCATGGACTGGAGAGAGAAGGCGAAGTTTCCTGCTCCAAGTCAGATACAAGTGTGAAAAAGCTATCTAATAATGGCACGTTGCGAATATCACAAGGTCCTGCAAGGATCTTGTCCGACGATCTTGAGTGCAAGGTGTTTGGCTTTTACATTACAAACGCTGGAAAGTGGGTACGTATGTTGTCTTGGTAGCATCTAAATAAAGTAATCTTTTTATTTAAGGTCATTAGACTGGAGTTACAGCCCCTCAATGACGGCTCATTGCTAATAGCTACAAGCTTGACATAGGATCTCCCGGTCATTACTTTCAACTTCACATTCCTCAACTCGCACTCGTGGAGCCGCTTGTTCTCTCGGCATGTCTGGCTTGCGCGTCACACATCATGTTCTTACTAGGAATCGTCGAAAAGTCCGTTGAGGAGCACTATAACAGCAGAGTATTGCAGTTACTAATCCCGCTCCTCTCATCCGAAGAGCGAGCCACATCCTCAAATGACGCACTTCTAGCCACAACAGTAATTTTGCGCATGTCAGAACAATTCCTCGAGGTCGGCAATGACTCGCAACGGCACCTAAACGGCGCCGCTTCATTATTTATGGATGGAACTACGGACTGGTCCCCAATCGAGTCCAGTCTCGCTATTGCATGCTTCTGGACCCATCTGCGAGAAACTATACGGATATGTTTCCTCCGTGAACAACCTTGCCAGTTTGACATGAGCTACCTGAGTCTAGCTGACGATGATCTGAATCCCCCAGTTTCTTCGGATGAAGCATGGACAAACCGGATGACGTATTTATTACTCCGTGTGTGCACTCTCTGCTGGGGCGCTTCTAATGAAACTGTTAAGGACGATTCCGCGGCAATTATGGAGTCAAAACGTCTAAAGTGCTTAATCGACAGCTGGAAAGAGCGTCTACCTTTGTCGTTCAGACCTTGGGGTGTTAATGAAAATGGCAACGGTCCCTTTCCCGTCATCCAATGCTTTACACCATGGCATGGTGAGCCAACAATCTGCTCGATCTAATCAGCATTTTTCTTGCTAATCGACTCCTAGTTGTGGCATGGCAATTCTACTACACGGCGAAGGTCATGTTAGCAGTGTACTGTACAGAGGATCCATATAGCACAAACCTACATCGTGTAGGAAGTTACATAGAGGTATGAGCTTATTATGCTAAATGTCTTCCATTTCATGTGCTGTCGGCTAATCTCCAACCTCTCATTGGAAAGGCAGCAATCATCTCTCCAACACGGTGGCTCTGCGGGTTGTGCATGTCTTCCACTGATAATATCGGGATTAATCTCAACGGAAGCCATCTCATGGCCTGGTGTGGACAATTCTTCTCTGGTCGAGATGAACGGAGGTGCCTGCTCAATTTCCTTGGCGAGTTCGGCCACAGAACTAAGTGGCCCAACCAAACTAGCTGCGAGAGATTGACGGAGCTCTGGGATACATCGAATAGTTCTTGGTCTGAGTGCTGATTTGTCGAAGGAAGATAGAATTTAACCTGTAGAATATGTCGGTGGAAAAGTGCCAGTGCAATAAAAACAGCCAATGGCAAGTAATATGTCATATCTACAATATCCATAATCTTCTATTCTCCACAAGTAAAACAGCGCTCCCTCTTCCTGGCTTCCTAACCACCACAGCTCCGCCCTTCTACTCTTCTGTCAGCCGTATCTTGCTATAATATTCAGTATCCCAAGCCCGTTTCACTGCATTTACCTTGTCTGCTAATACAAGATGCACACTACAGCCACCCACCCAGCGCCCGTCAGTCTGCTCCCGTAGCTCCCCGCCCTCGTAGCAATTGTGCACAACTCATCGAGCTCGGGGCAAATGCATTCGTACAGGTCTCTACAGCTATCCTGTGTCTCGTTCATGAGGTTCCCGAGCCGGTCATTATAGCTCGCTGTGGAACCGCCGGAACCTTCGCTAAGATATACGGCAGAGTATTTCATTAACTCGATGAATTTTGATACACGCAACGCTTCGGAGAAAACATGCAGAGGACGCTGCCGCAGCTTGAAAACCTCGGCGCGAACGGGAAAGATGGATTCGTATCGTGTATCGTTGTTCCAGATTAGGGACAGTGGTTCCGACGACCTTTGCAATTTCATCGCGCGTATAACCCTCGGCTTTAGTGAACATGGATTTTGCGACTTCGACAAGTTCTTGTAACTGCTCGTTAATGAGTAGAGAAGAATTACGCCTCTTAAAATATGCCTAATAGAAGCCGCACAGGCTGATCCCCAGCGGTCCGGGGTCGGCGGGAGAGGCTCTTTTGTCTCATTCAGAAGAGCGTGAAGATAAGCCGCAGCAAGAAAGCATTCAACAACACGCAGATTGTAGCAGACAGGCCCAGTGAGATGCTTCTCAGATGCCACGAATGATTGTGCGATGAGGAAGGTGAGCTCAGGATTTGTACTTGGAAATTGTACCGGGCGAGCTGAGAGCGTTGGCACGAAGGAGACGTAGAGCGCGCTGCCGCGAAGGGAGAGCACGGAGGCAGATTGAGTGGATGGTTATTCTTACCGCATACTCCGTGACGTTCATAGTCGGTAGAACTCAACGGCCGTCACGACAGCTTCAGACCCTATCGCGAAAGAGTTTCATATCAACAACCGACAATTCGAGTATGCTTTCTTTTTAGTCACAACATGGAATGCTGCCGCAGCTGTCATGCCCATGCTCACGCTGCCGCTCATGGAGACGTACGGCATGAGGATTGCATATTTGGTGCGTTTACTGTTGCTTCGATGCCATTAAGAGGTCAAGCTAATGCTACACCCTGAAGGCTTCATATGCCGTCTTCACTGTCTTCATAATCCCTTAGGCGATCGCTAAAAACTTCACAACGCTCATCGTTTGCTACGTAGTTGCAGAAGCCGCTGGTGGAACCTTGCAAAATGCTGCGGATGGCGTTGCTGCCAACTTGTTTAAGACGAGCAAGGAAAAGATTTTGCCGCTAACGTTGTACATATTCTTGTTGTTATTTGGTGTCACTATGGGACCTGTCCAAGGTGTAGTACCTAAGACACTGAATTGGCGCTGGTGAGTCTACAAAATGACATTGCCTGGAGAATGGCCCTTTTAATCTGACAATAAACAGGATACTCTGGATAGAGCTCATCATCTACGGTTCTTGCATCCCTATGGTCTTTTTCTACATGAAAGAGACGCGAGGCTCCATTATCCGATCAAAACTGATAGGATCTAAAGCTTTCACAGAAGATTCGGTTTTGGATGGATCTGGCATGTCAAAGCCAATATCACCTATTGGCCTATTGAAGAAAACGATCATTCGGTCAGCAGTCCTGGTCACGACCGAACCGGTAGCCTTCTTCTTCACTGTTTGGTCCGCCTTCGCCTTTGGCCTGGTTTTCGTCTCTACGCAATCAATTCCCCTAGTTTTCTCTAATACTTACTCATGGTCTCTATCTAATGGTGGTCTGGTTCAAGTCGCGATTGGCATCGGATAGATAGTTGGTTTCTTTGCATGCATCCTGCAGAATGCGGTTTACTCTCGCAGCGCCCAAAGAAATCCTGAGAACCCTGGCTCACCGGTCCCGGAGAGCATCCTGTGCCTCTCAATACCAAGCACGGCGCTAGCTTTAGTCGGTAGCTTGTTTATATACGGCTGGAGTACATTGCAGCCACATTGGGTTGTCCCCGCCATGGGCCTAGGCCTGGTTGGCTTCGCAATTATGGTCGTTGTCAGCGCGGCCAGCATATACATCACAGACGCTTACTTGGCTTACGCAGCGAGCGCCATTGCGGCGGTAGCTTTTGGAGAGAACATATTTGCAGCAGTCTTGCCGCTGGCAGCAAAGCCGATGTATATGCGGTTAGGGTTTCAGTGGGCGAGTAGCTTGCTTGCGTGTGTTGCAATAGTCTTAACACTGGCGCCTGTAATCCTGCTTTGGAAAGGGAGCAATGTTAGGAGGAGGAGTGTCGCCATTAAGAAAATATCTATTCTTGAAATGGATTTGCCATATCGATGCACGAGAATTAAAGTAATCTCTGCCTCATAAACTTTGACCATTCCTACTATATTTCGACCTGTTTCGTATTGGGAATTTTAACGTGGCTTTCGTGAGGTCTCTTCTTTTGTTAAGCCCGTCAACCTTAGATATTAAATTTCTTAAGACACGAACCTATGGCAGTACTGAAAGTAGAACTCTATATAATGTAGAGCGTGGAGTAGATCAGTTGTGTAAGCCACAGTAATTTACCGCAACACAGCTGCAATACTGGGACATTATTGCAGCATTGTCAACAGTTTACTTTGACGTATAAAAGATTAGAGTCGTAGTTTCACATAGTACGCTTTTAACATCGACATTTTGGAGTGAAAACGTCACATCCAAACACGATGATAACCCAATATAAGTTTTGTAATTTATGGAAAGAAACTTTAAAAACTATGTCTATTCGCTCCGTAGAACTTTTCTGACATGAGCGCAACTTCTATGCTGCTTTTGGGTGGGTTAACTTTAGTAGAGCCCTATTCAGACGTTCTATGGTTGCTGTAATTCTAGACGCACCTCCTCGTACAACGTTCCTTATTTATACGCTAACTTGCAAACACATTACCTCAGTTAGATTAAGGGCCGAAGACAAAGCTAGATGTTCATGTTCACTTGCGGCTGACGGTTTTAACTGGGAGAATCCTCGACCAGCAAGCCTAAACTACTTTTGGTAGATTCTCGGCGAGACCATGGACTGTTATTAGATTGGGCAGACTTCGCCATGAAATGCTAATATTAACTTCGTCATTCCGACTCTATGCTCGGCACTTTCTAACCAAAAAGGTATATTGCCTTCATCCACGATCTCTACCTTTGCCCACTACTGATGAGGCTTTCATAGGGAAATGACGAGCCGCAACCTGCCCGCGTCATCCGTACGACTTAAGTGATGCCCCAGTGAAAGGCAAACCACCAAAAGGACATACATGCGACTATTTATTCCATATTTCTCATACAAAGTGGGACTAAATATTACGTACTTTCATGAGGCCGCCAAATTTCTGTTGGTGTTGCTGTCACTATGTGACCTTATTTCTGTTCGTTCGTATAAGTGATAGAGTGAATGTTAATTCGGTGATCTCTGCAGCATCCCAACATCCCATCCCAAAAACGACCAACAAAGTGAGAAGTGAGAAGTGAGAAACAAACAATAAAAGGAAGATGGAGAGAGAGAGAGAGAGAGAGAAAGATTAAATAATAATAATTAAGGATTAAACCCATTC
>JPJW01002370.1:0-72150 GCA_000750755.1 Pseudogymnoascus sp. VKM F-4513 (FW-928)
GGGGGCTGTAACTACTTCTTGTGATGGGGGAGCTGGTTTTGGGGTTTTGTTTTCTGCATCTACGAATACGGGGTTGATTGAGACTGCGACTGAATCTACGACGTACCGCAAGGCGTGTGAGGAGATAAAAATACACTGAGACTGGGAGATTGACGTCGTTATATTAACACATTGTCGCTGTTGCTGTGTTGGTTCATGTGCGAGCTGAGAAGAGAGTTACACATACAGACGTCAGAAGCCGACAACATCACCTCACGACATATACGCGCAAAACGATCAAACCACCACGATGGGAGCCAAACAGCGACTCAAGGGCGTCTTTAGCCGTAAAGTCGGCGTGGAAGACCACGCCGTCACATCCGCCGCGAACCTCACCCTCCGCCAATCCATAATCCCCAATCTCCTCGGTACGCCCATTCCAACCCTCTCCCCAACACCCCACTCCCCTGCATCGTCTGTCTCAACTAACACCAACACCCCTTAGTCACAATCCTCTTCTTCCTCTGGGGCTTTGCGTACGGCCTCCTCGATGTCCTCAACAGCCACTTCCAGCAACAACTCAACATCACCGCCTCCAAAGCCTCCGGCCTCGCCGCCGCCTACTTCGGCGCCTACTTCCTCTGCCCCCTCACCATCTCAGGCTGGATCCTGCGCCGCTACGGATTCCGCGTCACCTTCATGAGCGGGCTCACCGTTCTCGCCATCGGATGCCTACTCTTCTGGCCGTCGGGCGTGAAACGCTCATTCGGCGGGTTCTGCGGCAGCATGTTCGTCGTGGGCGCTGGACTGTCCACCTTAGAGACTGCGGCGGATCCGTTCTTGGCGATTTGTGGTCCGCCGAGGTATTCGGAGATTAGGTTGAATCTGGCGCAGGCGGTGCAGGGCGTGGGGAGCTTTGTGGCGCCGCTGTTGGCGTCGAGGGTGTTTTTTCAGAATGCGACTTCGGAGGCCGGGCTGAAGAATGTGCAGTGGACTTATTTGGCTGTTGCGTGCTTTGTGGCGCTGTTGATTGTGCTGTTTGCGCTGGTGCCGATGCCGGAGATTACTGATGCTGAGTGAGTTCTATTTCCCTCCTTTAGCAAAATTATGTGGGCATTGCTAATGGTGATGTAGTATGGCGGAACAGGAGACTGAGATTGTTGGTGAGGATGTTGGGCCGCTGCGCAAGCAGTATAACCTGTTCCTCGGCGTGTGGAGTCAGTTCTGGTACGTCGGCGCGCAGGTCGCCATCGCTGGCTACTTTATCAACTACTGCAAGGAGGCTGGCAAGACCTCTGCCCAAGGATGTGAGTTTTTAAAACCCAAATTCTCATATCGGATACTTGCTAACACCTTTTAGCCGACCTCCTCGCCGTCGCTCAAGGCCTCTATGCCGCAAACCGTTTCATCGCCGCGGGTCTCATGACAATGTCTCTCTTCAGGCCGCGCTTCATGCTAGCTGCTTACTTGGGCATGTGCGCCGTCTTCTCCATTGCCGCTATGAACACCCAGGGTACTCCAGGTATCGCGCTCTTCATCATGATCTTCGTGTTCGAGTCGTGTTGCTTCGCTACTATCTTCTCGTTGGCCCTCAGAGGAATTGGTCGTCATACGAAGAGAGGAGGTAGTTTCCTGGTTTCCGCGATTTCGGGTGGTGGTGAGTTTTATCCTTCTTTTCTTAGGCCTTGATTACATCACGCTAACGATTCCCCAGCCGTGGTGCCCCCGATGATGGGTGCGGTAGTAACAGCCCACAATGCGCACTTCGCCATGATTATTCCATTCATGGGCTACGTTCTTGCCTACGCCTTCCCCATTTACGTCAACTTCTTCAATAGGGAGGCTATGGATAGCCATCGTGAGACGGACCTTAATGTCGGGCCCCGCGAGGATGCGGGTGGTGAGAAGGATGAGGGGACTACGGAGGAGAGAGAGGAGGATAAAGCTGCGCCGCCAGCTTATGGAGGGTAGGAATAGTGCTGTTTGATAGGTCGATGGAATGGTGGGGGGAGTGGGTTGTAAGAATTATTAGCTGTTTAATATGCAAATATTATTTTATTTGAAGTCCGTTTGTTTTATTACCGGTCTATTACAGTTTGATGATCGATCTTCTGGTAAAGTGATATACGATTAGATTACGAGCGATATAATGACCGGTATGCCTCAGAATATAATCCTCAGCCCATGTCGGTTTATAATTTCCCGGTTTAATGAACCGAGATGTTGGTATCAAGGATAGGAGTCCGCAGGTGGGAGGTGTGGTCTGTTGTAGGCTAATTGCCGTCCAATTCAAATCATGGTCATTATATGAGAAGGATAAATTTCCCGCGGTACACAATTTACGTAGTTCCTGATCCATGTTATTATCAATCTTCCATGACGACTTTTATATCATTTGCCGGTGGCCTGCAGATTTACCCGGTGCCGTGGCGCTATTAGCCTCCCGCAGATCGCGAACCCCTCATCGTTGGTCCCGATCCGCTTGTCAAATAGGACTATTTCGAGCTTATAGCTTTAATTTAGCCAGTAAATCGTCTGGGCGGGGAAGCTTAACCCACGATACGAAAGGAGAGCTACTCGGATGTCGGGTGGACTCGTAGCTGTCCTGTACGTAAAAGATTGTTGATAAACCCGTTAATATCCTGTCGCTCATGTGCAATCATTGTGGAAACCGAGTACTCCGCTTTGATATTTTTTTATCTCGTGTACCTGAGAAAGAAAGGAAGCGATGACGGTCTCCAAGCACTTCCGTGTTGGGGCAACCCGGCTGCTCTTCCTCACGGCATTCAATTTCTGTGCCTACGCGTCATTCAAGTGCGATGCTGATGATTCTAGCCCAGGGACGGCATATAATGCCTCATCCAAATATCTCGGATGCTACGATGATCCTCATGTGAGCATTCTGAGTGATGCAAAACTTAGCACGATTGCCATGACGCCGCAGTTCTGTGCCAATTGGTGCGGTCAGCGTGGGTTTGCGCATGGGGGTGTTGAGTTCGGGACGTAAGTGAGACGTGCTTTGTAGTATCCCGGCTTTTACTAATCCGAATGGATTAATAGGCAGTGTTTCTGCGGGAGCACACCAAACCTCAGCGACGCGACCAAAGTCGATGACAGTCGCTGCAGCTCAAAATGTACGACTGAGCCATCCAGTTCATGCGGCGCGACATACGTGTATGTTTGAAACAGCTCTTGTGCACCGGTGTTATTCTCTGCTGATACAATGCTATAGAATGTCGCTGTATGAGATCTTAAACCCCGAAGGAAACGCGACGAACACTGGTTTTATTCCAGCCTGCCAAACGCAACCGCTGTGCAGTCAAAAAGTCTGCGATACGTCGATTAGCATTGCCGAACGGGTGAAGTCTCTGGTATCATCCCTGACATTGGAAGAAAAAGTCCTCAATGTCGTCGATGCTTCCGCTGGGTCTACACGGCTTGGGTTGCCACCATATGAATGGTGGAGTGAAGGAACCCACGGAGTTGGTTCTGCGCCAGGGGTCCAGTTCACCAACCCCCCAGCGAATTTCAGTTATGCGACCAGCTTCCCTTCTCCAATATTAACGGCAGCCTCGTTTGACGACGCTTTAATGGCAGAAATAGCTGCAGTAATTGGCAAGGAAGGGCGAGCGTTTGGCAACAACGGCTTCTCTGGATACGATTTCTGGGCTCCAAATATTAACCCTTTCAGAGATCCTCGATGGGGAAGGGGACAAGAAACCCCGGGTGAAGACATTTTTCATGTGCAGAGCTACACCCGTAGTTTCATTCAAGGACTCCAGGGTGATGACCCCGACGATAAACAGGTTATTGCTACGTGCAAGCACTACGCCGCTTACGACTTGGAAACGGGAAGACATGGGAATAACTATAACCCTACGCAACAAGATCTTGCCGATTATTACCTGGCCCCATTCAAAACTTGCGTAAGAGACTCGGCTGTGGGGAGTATCATGTGCTCGTATAATGCCGTTGATGGTATTCCGACTTGTGCAAGCGAATACCTACTCGAAGAGGTGTTGAGGAAGCACTGGGGCTTCAATGCGGACTACCATTATGTTGTATCTGATTGTGGAGCGGTTGCAGATATTTTTAACCACCACAACTTTACTGATACCGAAGAAGCCGCGGCATCAGTGGCTCTCAACGCTGGGACAGATCTTGATTGTGGATCTTCGTTTGTAAAGCTCAACGAATCAATCGATGCCGGGCAGACTACAGTCGAAGCGTTGGACCGCGCATTGACAAGATTGTATTCGGCCATGTTTACAGTTGGCTTTTTCGATGGTGGAAAGTACAGCGATCTCGATTTCTCAGACGTATCTACGCCTTCAGCACAATCTCTTGCATACGAGGCAGCGGTTAAGGGAATGACGCTCCTGAAAAACGATAAACTTCTCCCACTAGGCTCCTCGCACAAATTTAAGAGTGTTGCCGTCATCGGACCCTTTGCAAATGCCACGGAACAAATGCAAGGAGATTATTCGGGTACAGCGCCATATCTGCATAGTCCATTGGAAGCGTTTGAAAAACATGGATGGAAAGTCAATTATGCGCTTGGCACAGAGATTGATGACGAGAGCACTGATGGGTTTGCATCCGCCCTTGAGGCTGCGAAGAAATCTGATTTGGTAGTGTATCTTGGTGGCATCGACGGTTCTATCGAAAATGAAGAAAACGACCGAACGTCTATCACTTGGCCCGGAAACCAACTAGATCTCATATCGCAACTGTCGAAGCATTCGAAGCATATGATTGTGGTTCAATTTGGCGCGGGTCAGGTTGATGACAGTGAAATATTGCAAAATAAAAAGATCGACTCTTTGATATGGGCAGGGTATCCCAGTCAAGATGGCGGCCCGGCACTCGTTGACATTATTACTGGCAAACGATCAATCGCTGGTAGATTGCCTATCACGCAGTATCCGGCTAGCTACGCTGATGAAGTGAGCATGTTCGATATCAACCTTCGTCCAAACAAGGACGCTGGCTTCCCCGGACGAACATATAAATGGTACACAGGCAAGCCTGTGCTTCCATTTGGACATGGCCTTCATTACACTAAGTTCGATTTCAAGTGGAAGTCTACTTTGGACAAAGTATATGACATTCGAAAGCTTGTTGACTCATTCAAGAAACACCCGCTTGACACCGTGGATGATAACACACCTTTCGCAACTGTCAGAGCCGAAGTTAAAAATGTTGGCAAAGAAAACTCCGATTACGTCGGCTTGCTTTTCATATCAAGTCAGAACGCGGGTCCTGCCCCACGACCAAACAAATCCCTGGTATCTTACTTGCGATTGAATAATATCAGGACCAAGAGCAAGCAAACTTTGGACTTGCCTCTAACTCTCGGCTCACTTGCTAGAGCTGACGAGGATGGAAATTTGGCTATCTTCCCAGGAGATTACAAGATCGCTTTGGATATATCTGAGAGTCTGACTTTCAAATTCTCTTTGCGTGGAGCTCCGGTCGTGATCGATACACTTCCAAAGCCAAAGCCGCACTACGATTTTACAGTACCAGTTCACATCCAAACACCATCTACTGAGGAACATTGATAATTTGAGTGCCATATATATCGGCAGGTTCTCTATTGAATTGAGCACAGCAGTGTTCAAGTTTTCAGTTACTGCTGTGTTGAAAGGTTGCAATATCACTGGTAACTAGTAAACTATTCGTGCGCGGTGTATCATTGTCTCTGGGGAAAGAGAGTCGTGCTTTGATTGGGATACTGGGTTGCACATAGTAACCAGAGCCTACAGCAGCATTCAAAATATGAGAGCTATTGCCATTCGTCCCGGTAGACCGTGATATAGTATATATTACTCCAAAGCCATTCTGCAGATCATATATATCCGGAGCGATACAACATAAGGTGGACACTAGGCTATGCGTTGTGTGCAGTAGCATAGCAATCCGTGGTTTCCGGGCATCTTTCCCGCCATAACTTCCCCATTTTCCGATATCCGGTGGATTTACGTCCGAACGCAATGTGATCGACGCATGACTAACTATATACACTAAACAGCTGTGCCACACGTTAATAAATAAGAGTGCTGCCACGCAGTATAGTTTAGATGGAAAGATAGGTCATTGGTAGTGATTTCCGAAGTTATCATGATGATTTCCTATTTCACCGTGGCAGTCTTGGCCTTGCTGAGCCCCATCGTAGCATCCAATGCCGATGTACACTCCAAACCGAATGTCGTCAACACAATAACCCTATCACCAGCTGCCGGGCCTGCCAATGGACGGCAAGTCGTTCATGGGGCATACCAGTCGTTCTCAATTGAGTTCTCGTACATGGCCGACTATGCCGGGAATAACACGTAACAAGTGCCCTTCTCTAATTGCTTTGCAGATGTTAACCAGTTATTCAGAAATCCGAATAAATTCTCTAGGCAAGTAGTACAGAATTTGCATGACATATCGGGAGCGTACCCAATAATGCGCGTGGGCGGTAGCACTCAGAATTCGGCCGTTTACTATCCGAACCAAACAGTGGGAATTATAGCTCCTTTTGGCTCTCCAGCTTCCGACCAACCGTCGAAGTCTATGCTTGGCCCGGCTTGGTTTGAATCGTTTCAACAGTTTCCTAAAGGGACTCCGTATATCTATGGTAAGGTCGACGTTATGTCGTAGGGAACGTTTGAAGGACTAAGCTGACGAATGCCACTCTCGGATAGGGCTCAACTTTTTTAATGCCGTTAATGAGACACTGTTTAATGTTGGAAACGGCCTCGCTCAGTGTGTCCTCGAAGCCTCTGTTGCTTATAAAGCATTGGGGCATTCTTTGTATGCATATGAGATTGGAAATGAGGTTGATGGTAGGCAATTTTCCGCCCTTTATGATTTGTGAATTAGATACTAAACGTTATATAGGCTGGCCCGGTGGCTCACGACGGCCTTCCGATTGGACTATCCAGAGCTATGTTACGCAGTGGAACCAGTATGCCACAGCTATCAGCCAACGTTTGACTGGTGTAGACGCTATGCGTCTGTTTCAGGGTGCAGCTTTTGAGGCCCCACGCCGTATTGGAAACAAGACTTACTGGAATATTGAGAACGCCTATTTAGACGGCATGCGGTCAAACAAAGCCAAGACTCTTTCAGACCACGAGGTTGGTTTTTTAAAAGTCGAATCTGGAGTAAATGCTGATCAAACCACTATAGTATATGGGTGCCAACTGCCATTACACAGGTATAGGCCCAACAATTGAGACAAGCTTATTTAATCGCACTAATATGCTGTCTCGCGTTTGGTATCACGATTACTTGGGCAACGCGACAGCCAAGTCGGGAATCTCATACGTCCTTGGCGAAACTAACTCTATCTCCTGTCAAGGAGCATTCAACATCTCAGACGTAATGGCTTCCGCTGTTTGGGCAGTCGATTATGTGATGTATCTTTCCTCGCTCAAAGTGTCTCGGGTTCACTTTCACATGGGAACTCGCTATCGATACTCGCCATGGCAGCCTATCTTTTACAATGATACAGAGGCCCATGTAAAGCCCCTATATTATGGCAACCTATTCAACGCGGAGGTATTTGCGGGTGGCAGAAAGCAGACAGAGGTACTGGTAAACGGGACTAATTTTGGTGCATATGCTGTCTATAGTTCCGGGACCCTTGAGTCTATTGTGGCTGTCAATTTAAACATGTGGAACTCTACATCTGACACTTCCAAGCGCCCATACACAGCACTTAAGCTTCCTAGGGGTTGGGCAAACGCCAAGGTTTCGAGGCTAACCAACCCGGGAGTCGACATTGCCGACAATATTACAATTTCAGGCCAGTACGTCAACCCCAAAGGAGAAATCGTAGGCAAAAAAAGCTATGGTAAGGCATTTGATGAAACGGTATTAGTTGGGGCGGGTGAGGCCGTGTTAATCCGGCGTAGATCTTAAGTTGGGTTAGATGACGATTTGACAACATCGCCCTAATGATGTACGTTATAGCCGTTAATAAAGTTGGAAGAGAGCTCTTTTATCGAGAGTCCATTGCGACTCATGTACTCCCAGAGTCTTTAGCAGAATCAACGCTGTAAACACATTGCCGTTTCCGAGAACTGCATCACGTAATGTGAGGCTGCCTACTTTCTAATGGCTCAAATCCCTCAATATAGGTCCAAATAAGGGCCAAGAGCAATTGAAAGTGAGGAGTTAGCTTCCGTGTGCTCGTTACCGCTCTGTGTTGATGCAACTCATCCACTAAGGGTTAAGATAAGGGAGTGGATAGATTGTGGGGGGAAGGCGTAAAACAAAGCCAGATTTACAAAACTATTGCTAGTCACTCCAGAGAATTATTTGGCATTATAGGGTAATTCTTAAATCCCATTATTTTTGAAAGGAATTGGTAATTGAGCAACTTGCTGAGATGGCCGGGTCTTTGTCCGAAATTCCGCATCCATGGACCAGCCTCGGATGAGTATGCTGCCGTGATTTTGTTCGGCGATGAAATCCTGAACATGTTCCATATGTTTCCAACAGCAAAATTGCCCGCTAGGGTTAGAAATATCTACTGTGGGAGCTATGCAAATTATTTCCGGGTTCTTCTGTCGTGCAAGGCCAGTCAGTTCCCGTCGCAGTGATACCCAGCGGCAACCACACGTCGAACGGTTAAATGAAATTATTA
This sequence comes from Pseudogymnoascus sp. VKM F-4513 (FW-928), assembly GCA_000750755.1. Taxonomy (NCBI): domain Eukaryota; kingdom Fungi; phylum Ascomycota; class Leotiomycetes; order Thelebolales; family Thelebolaceae; genus Pseudogymnoascus; species Pseudogymnoascus sp. VKM F-4513 (FW-928). The sequence goes on from JPJW01002370.1 coordinate 8,621, forward strand.
AAAACACTAGAGATCTCTTTCCTAGACAAACCATTGGTTTACTTGAAATGTGAACTCCGATAAATAATCTCATGGTCTGGCTTAGTTCCTAGTAAAGAGTAAACTTGTTCCTATCTTTCCAACGGAATACCTATGCATCAGCGAGTGATTTGGGCGGACATTGTACCGGATGGGACGGGTAAATAGCGAGGAACGGGTATTTGTAAAAAACAGACCGCCAATTGAACCTGACCTAATTAACAAAATTAGGTTCGGGAAATAAAAGGTGACAGGGGTAAGTAAAACCCGAAACCAACCTAGCTATAGTGTAATGATGTAAGTTAATAGCATCCCAGCATGGTGAGGTAAACCGGGTATACAAACTCGATCTATCGGACAGGATTATGGTATTCTAAGTGCGGGGTGAGAAGGGGCTAATATCTCTGAAGTGCGGAGTAAGGCGGGGTTGGGACTGACAATCAAGTTCTCCAATAGAGCCAGTGTCTCCGCGATCTTGCTGTTGTCACACTGAGATCAGAATATTATTGTCAGATCCCACCCCACCTTTATCTACGGTAGTATCCTCCCATGGCTAAATTCAATGCCAGGAACTTGACAGATGAAGAGAAAAGGGGGCGATATAATTTCGTATATGTACAGCTATATAAGTGTTGGCTATTTGATAATTAAGACATAGAGTGGTAACAGATTTCGTATCATGAGTTATTTATCTCGAGTGACGGCAGTAATCGCCATTGGTACTTTTGGGCAGGTTGGGGCTGAGATTTTGAAGACACCAACCTCAGCCTCTAACCAATGGCGAATCTGGGATGACGAAGCAGGGGCTACAACCGCCTTCACCGACCAGTATGTTATTGGAAATGGTCGAATTGGGGCTATGTTCTCTGGTGGGCAAACCTCAGAGTCTATCAATATCAACGAAAACTCGTTCTGGTCGGGATCATTCATCGACCGAATAAACCCTGACGCTCAACCAACAGTGAAACAGGTGCAGCAACTTGTCCAACAAGGCAACTTTTCTGAGGCCGAGGAGCTTGGTAAATTGGGTTATACAGGCACGCCTATGTCTACTCGTAACTACGATACTCTCGGTACTCTGGGTTTAACTCAGACTTTCCCGGATGGAAATGTAACGAACTACGAGAGGTGGATTGATATTCAAGAGGCGGTGGGTGGAACATATTTCTCCGTGGGCGGAATTACGTATCAACGGGAATACATCGCAAGCAATCCAGACGATATTATCGCCATAAATCTCAAAGCCAGTCAGCCTGGGTCACTCAATTTCAACATTAGATTGGATCGTGGTGCTTGGGATGTTGTGGGGCTTAACCGTCACGTTCAGTACAGCACCGCTGTGAACGGAGACTCTGTCGTAATGGGGGGGCAAACTTCAGATGCTGGACCTCTTGTTTGGGCGGCTGGAGCTCGCATAGTAGCATCTGGCGGCTAAATGTTCACTGTAGGTGACAATATCCTCTGCAGGGGCGCAGACGAAGCAACAGTTTACTTCCAGGCATGGACAAGCTACCGCAAAAAAGACCCACCAAATGCAGTACTCTCCGATCTAGCAGCTATATCGAAGAGTTATAACAAGATCCGTACCGCTCATGTTTCCGACTACCAAGCCATTGCAGGGCGCATGTCTCTGGACCTCGGAACATCTACGCCCGAACAAAAGTCGCAAACGACACCTCACAGAATGGCAAACATTGCTGTTGACGCATTTGACCCTGAACTGGCAAGCTTGTACTTCCAGCTGGGACGCTTTCTTCTTATCTCTTCATCACGACCTAGCTCAAATCGGGCCCTGCCACCGAATTTGCAGGGCCTTTGGAATAATGTAGCTGATCCGCCATGGGGTGGCAAGTATACTATCAATATTAACCTGCGTATGTTATTGGGATTCTATTTTATAACCTCTCTCACATTGCTCTAACTTCTGGTTCAGAGATGAATTATTGGCCGAGTTTGACTACAGGTAAGTCATCATTTCGAATTGCAGTTTCTTACAATGAAAACTAAATAAACGCTAACTGTCGTCCAAAAAAGGCCTCGCGGATCTAATTTCCCCACTGAATAACCTCTTAAAGACAATGCACTCCCGGGGAACAAAAGTAGCAAAGGAGATGTACGGCTGCAGCGGCACCGTAACGCATCACAACACAGACTTGTGGGGTGACTCAGCGCCCCAGGATAATTATGCTCCTGCGACTTTCTGGCCGATGGGAGCTACATGGATGATAACCCATGTCATAGAACACTATCGATTTACTGGAGACAGGGAGTTTCTCAGGGATATGTTCCCAACCCTAAAAGCTAATGTTGAGTTTGCACTTGACTTTCTTACAGAATATAATGGGTATATGGTGGCAAACCCGAGCGTATCGCCAGAAAACACTTATATAATACCAAATAGCAACGGGAAGACAGCATCCATTTCGCTTGGTACGACTATTGATAATCAGTTACTCTGGGAGGTATTCGGATTTATTCCGGAAGCGCAGGCAGCTCTTGGTATTCGTGACGATAAATTTGCCAAACGCGCAGCGAAGATGCGCGCAAAGCTCCCTGGCTTAAGGATAAATCAATATGGTGGCATCGCCGAATGGGTCCATGACTATGAAGAGGTATGTAATCATTCTGGCCCAAAAGAAAATGTCCAATCGCTGTTGTCATAGGCAATTCCAGGAAACGGTCATACCTCACACCTTGTGCCCATATACCCACTATCTCATATTACTTCTTCTAACAAAACGACATTTGACGCTGCCATAACTAGCCTCCACCATCGACTAGAGTGGGTTTCGTCTTTCCTTCTACCCCCTTCTTCATATTAGACCTTGCACGTAACATTATGACTCTCACCGGCGTCAAGTCTATCTTGATATGGCTATATACTGCTCAGGAACTGCAGGCTAACTCTTTATCTTGCAGTAATGATGGCGGTCCGTGTGGCTGGCCACGAGCGTGGACTGTTGCGATGTCCGGACGCATGTTCCTCCCAGAAATAGCTCATGAACGGCTTGTTACTCAAATGAGCGATTGTTCGTGGAACAAAACGATGTTAAACCAGGGGGATGTGGCACCCTTCCAGATAGACGGCAATTTTGGCACACCTGCAGGTATAGTAGAGTCATTCATACAAAGCCACGAGTATATAAAGACTCGAGCGCATAATCGCGCCGATCTAGAAGCAGCTTATACTGGAGAATTAGACAAGGTCACGCTCATTCGCCTTCTACCGAGTGTTCCAGCTGCGTGGGCTGCCAACGGCGGAGGTTCATTCAAGGGTATGATTGCTAGAGGAGGTTTCAAGGTCGACGCCAGCTGGGACAGTAACGGCCAACTAAAGACAGCAACAATTGTGTCAGAGCTAGGGAATAGCGCCTACGTTACGCTTGGTCAGTCACCAATTGGCAGCAGTGAAGGCCTGGGCATTAAAGTGTCCGGTCATGGCTCAGGGGTCTTTGTCAACCTGAAAGGGAAGAAAGGCACCAAATTCGCCGTAACAGCGGCATAAAGTGGGCTCTCAAGAGAAAATTGTCAATAGCTTAACATAGACCTAGAAAAATAGCCAGAGTCTATTTTAGTTTATTTTGTATTATTTGCCTATGCATGCATTGTGGTTATCATATTTCTACAGAAAATATTTATAGAATGAGAGAGTAAATTAATTAATTAACTCTTATTTATTAAGTCTACAAAGGGGTATCTCTTAATCCCCGTTGCCGCATAAGACGGCCAGTGCGCACAGCGCAGATATGCATTCGCGTCATTCCCAAACGCTATCCTTGAATGCGTCAACAGGTCTAGGGAGACCTTCGAATACAAATGTATGATAGGACGAGGAGCCTTGAAGCTGCGTTTTATGTTGCGCGTGACGGACTCTGGACGAATTTCACCGGCCTTCGTGGTCCTGCTGATGGGCGCCAATACTGGGGCCGTCGAAAAGTAACAGTATGTGCCGGAAGCCGAAGTGTCGGGGTTTGTTAATTTGTCGGAGCACTTTATGGCCATTGAATTGACTGAAAAGAAAACAACGCCTATGCCCCTATCCCAAGCGCTTTTCCAAACCACCCTGCTTCTTCCCCATTGAAGCGACCTTATACCTCTTTTGCCTATTGGCACCCTTTTCGACCCATGCCTGGCGCTCGTTCATCCCTCTCATTTCCATCGCAAACATTTGTCTCTCCACAGCTACTAACGCGAGTCGTTGGACTTCTGGGATACCAACCATGCTAGTGGATGTACCAGCCCTTGCAATTAATCTCCTATCAAGAGATGCTGGCGGAGTTGCCTCAGACCCTTCTTCATCGAGGAGGCGCCGGCGAAATGATGGCTCAGAGGAAGAGCGCCTGTTAGAATTCCGATGGGCGCTGTGTGCGCCTGAGCGAGAACCAATGGTCTTACCTGATGGAAGGTGTAGCTCATTGTCATCCGGAACCAGATTTACTCCCCGAGATTCGTCCTGATCATCCTCGATATCATAAAACTGCCAGAATTTATGCCGGTCGTTGGAAAAGTCGAGCCTGCAATGTCCCTTCCCACACATGTGATCCTGGACGGCAATCCTATTGGGTTTCAAGCTCCCGCAGAAAAGACATTCGTGGAAAACTGATATCAGAGTACAGAGGTAACCGAGAAGAGACTGAATGTCGGTGAGGTCTTCAACATTCGGGATGAAGAAGCTATGGGCGTGAGACATGTGTTCTAAATTAGAATCCAACGAGGTGGATTCCACATTGCAGAATAAACAATCCAGCGAACGGAAAGATTTGGCCGGACTCTGCGCCACATCGTCTTCCTCGTGGGTGTTTTCAACAGGACTTCTTGGTACAGGAATTTCAGCCGGCGAAATGCGCGGTTTCGTGGCCATCCTCGTGTGATTTCGTGACTTGAGATGTTGCTGCCATGCTCTTTGATCCAGAAAGGTTTGGCCACAGGCGGAACAGGAAAGTTTAAATCCCGAGTCTATCGGACCGGCTTCGGGATGCTCTTCTCCGTTGAAGGTAGCCTCAGATATCGGAGATAAGGCATCTATGCGGCGCTTCAAGTTACAGACGCTAAGCGGATTAACATTCCTAATAATAAACTTTGCTTCAATCCACTCACTGCCAATCATCCTTCATATGCGCTCTCTGTGTTTGCCGGTCGGTAAAACTCACACGGCATGCCGAACAACTGAAAACTTCCTTGCCCGACTTTTCGCTGGCAGCAGATGCAGCTGCACCAGATCCTGACCCGCTCATAGTAATAAAATAGATGCGATAAAGAACGATTGGTAAAAAAAACTGTGGGTGATGGGGCTGGGGTATGTTAAAACACAGGACGAAACAGCAGGTGTACAAAATTAGAATGAATTTGAAGCCAGATTAGCAGAATAAAAGCCAGTACTTATATATTAAACCCTCCATTAATTTGAAGCTGCGAGCGACAATAACGTTGAGATCGCGTCCTTCCGTATGTGGCGGGGGGTTCCCACATGCAATGATGAGCCATGGTGACTCAGGGTGAGTCGTGAATTTTTAGAGTCACAAGGGTGGCGTAGCGACCTTGGAAACACCTGCAATTATTTTCTCACGAGCACCATCATAGCAGTGATACTCCAATTCCATGGCGATAGCGTCAAATACTTCAGACAGAACTATATCATCGCCACAATTGACCACGAGATTCTAATGGGCATCTTTGGGAAGAAATGAAAGTTGATGCTGCACAAAGTCACATGAAGCGCTATACCCAATTTAGAAACAACCAATCTTCATCATAACTGAACTATTTAATAATATAAATTCTCGTGACGAATCTAATCATCAATCTCTCACAAGTATTCCCTCTTGTCCAACCCGCCATCCGACTTCGGCGCAGTGCGCATAAACTACTATTTGAGCCATCGGATTTCCTCCATGGGCCCAAAAGTCTCCATCGAGGAAATCCGGTGACTCAAGTTCCTCCAAGGAGAGCCAGTTACCCGGGTCAACATCATCTGAACTATTCCAGAGGAAGTATTTCGCTAGGTACATTAAGGTCTGGAACCACTCCTGGAATATGACTTCAGGATACTGATTTCCGTCGATTCCGTCTGTGGGGCCATCTGGGAACAGAGCCGTAGATTTGGTTTTTGGGCTTAAGTGCAAGGACAGACGGCTCACGGCGGGGAAATGGTATGCTAAGGTTTGGATATGCGTGCAAAGGGGGAAAATGGCGATGTATGTTAGGTTTGTAGCCGTGGCAGGAAATAGAGGCGTTATGAGGAGGGAGTTCAGCAGTGAAGGGGCTCGATGATGGCGGGGGGTGGGGTAGTTCACGATGACTTCCATGTGAGACCCTTCGTTGAGGAGGACAGAGGTCCATGGGCGGATCTGGAAGAGTCCTCGGGGTTGAGAGATAGGAGCGCTGTCATTTTGGGGTGTAGATTGGCCAAGCTTCCTGGGATATCCTGGTTGTTCCATAGAGACGTTTAGGATTTGATACTTGATATTGAACATATCCGCGTCCTCCATGTCAATAATACATCCGGTAACGTCTCCGAGTAACCTTGGTGGGGCCACAATAGTAACAGCTCGGGGGTCAATGACTCCGAATAGATCTTCCCAGACGTCTTGGTACTCCTCAGGTTGGTAGCCAAGAACGCGCTTGACAGGGGCATCGTGGTTATAAACTCCCAGTAAGAAGCTGGACACGGCAAGATCGTGCTCTTTGAGAAAACTGACGAGGGCATCCACGTTGCGCTTGAGGTCGAAGCTGCATAGGTAGCTATCGCGGAGGATAAGACGAGTGTGCTTGAATAGAGCGGGAAGCACAGAGCGACGCCAAGCATGGCTGACCAGGGACGCAGCTTTCAGAGTTGCGTCCTCCGCGCTTGTAATCGAAAAACTTGGTTCATGGCCTACTGCGTCTGAGAGGGAAACAACAGGGCCCGCAGAATAATGAAGGATTAGGTCGAAGATCTCGCGAGGTAGGGACTCAAAGGCTTTAGTTGTTGGTGGGTGCTCCATCGGAGAAGCCTTGACATCTTCCACAGACGGTAGCTAGCTCTATGGCTTTGCGTGAGTTCAGGGGAGCGATGTTTTGTTTGGTAGGGGAGAAGGAATTAATGTCACACAGAGCCACAAACTACCCGAAGGTTGCTTGCCGTTGGTCGTGCTTTGTTCGGTGATGTCCAAGTTAAGTTGCGATATAGAATTCTTAGTAATCATAATATGGGAGCCTAACTAACTCCAAATCCTACTCCAAGTCGCCATCCCATCCAACCCAAACAATCGTATCGCCATATCTTCATCAATGTGCCCAATTCCTCCAATAATACCCATTAAATATGTACTGTTTATCGCATACGTTCAGACCCACGATGGCAAAGGTATCTTGCACGTTGGGTCTACTGCACATGGGCCCACGCAGCTGAACGACCAGCTACATGAGCCCTGGTATGGCGGTAGCGACAACCCAAACAATTATACTCTATAGATGCGGTTGCTCACGCAAACACTACATCACAGAACAGCATAAACACGCTGCGCACCCTCCACAGAAACCAGCCAGACACGCATCAGTCCCGCTACTTCCACCACCGCCGCCGCCGCCTCCACCGCCCGCTGCAGCTGCAGAAGCACTTGGTGTGTTATTAATGACAATTGTCGGTTGCTCTTTGGTCGGCGTCATCATTATGTGTTGATGTGGCATCGGCTGGCCATAGCCTGGCTGCGCCGATACGGCTTGCATTTGGCCATTTGGCAGCTGAATAAAGAATTGTTGTTGGGGTTGCACAGGCAGCGGCTGCTGTACAAGTTGAGGTTGCTCCACAAACTGGCCCTGTTGGAAGTGCGCTTGCTGTGGTTGTTGGAACTGAGGCTGGATAGGCATAGGTGCCGCCGCCGGGCTAGGTGCGTAAGCCGGCGGCAATTGTCCGTCTTGCGCCTGCTGCATGTTGAAAGAGTTGGGATCGGACTGCTGAAACGACTGTTGACGGCTTGAATCGACCTCTGTGGGGATCTTCTGTTCTTTAAGGTTGCCTGCCATGATTAATGTTCAGGAGGAGAGAGAAGAGCAAGCTGAGGGGAAAGCGGGAGGGAGATGAATGATATGCAGCCCCATGGTGGCTCTGTGTGCACAGCTGCGCCCAGAGGCAAACCGCAAGGCTTCACATTGATACGGGTCATCTAGTTGGCCGATACAATACATTACGGAGGATCGTGGCGCGGGAAAGCATGGGATGGCATGCATTGCAAGAGCTTTAAATTAGCACTAATGGCCTTGGCTGCAGTGGAGGACCAATTAGAGTCTGCGGGTTGGGCTGTGCAAGCGCTGTGGACATTATTGATTTCTGCCACTGTTGGAATTAACAGTATTGGAATGCGCAGCAAAAAGACCAAGTCAACTCGAAGCATGATGGGGATGGGGACAGGCGCCAAACGCAGTTCCCTGGTGATCTAATTCCACGTGCATGCAGCAGAGTTTGCCGCCTTTAACAACGAATTTGGCGATACGAGGGAGCAAGGCTGTCAAACTGAGTCTACAGGCGATATAATCTTTATTTATACCATGACCATTTTCGGCCATGCGGCGTATGGGAAAAAAAAAAAAAAAGTAATTATAAACCCATGATATTGGAGTTGTTGAATTAATTAATTGATGCATCAGCCGTGAATCGAACACGGGGCCCATCGATGGCAACGATGGATTTTACCACTAAACCACTGATGCCGGATCTTGTTGACCACTCGCGTATTCCGCTCTATGTTAGCGGGTCCGGCTGCTTTTGCCACCACGCTTTCGGGTTTCACAAATCATAATGACCCTTCCGCATACAATTTTTGCGCCTTTGGATGTGGGGGGGATGCTACAGAATGAGTTAAACGCTCGTCAAGGAATGTCGTAGGATCTTAATTGCATACTTCAGCCGAGGCAAGGTTCTGTTTTGGCTTTCTGAATAGTAATCATCGAATTTGCGGGGAAACCCCGTCATTAGCCCCCACTTTTAACCTTCAGTGAGATTTCTGGGCAGTTAGATTACGTTTGAGAATCAGTAGATCAGATTTGGAGATGCCCCTTGAACCTTTTTGAGTTTGTTTATTAATCCAGCCGACACAAACCACCGAAAGCCACGTGAAGTATATAGAAATTGCCGAACCGGAAATTCATATCAGATGTTTGCTAGTGACATGAGAAAACACCGAGTCTGGCGGTGAATATATTCCCGTTAAACCCCACTAGAGGCAGCCTGCCGCCGCCAACCACGACCCTTGCAGACATTGAGATAAGTTCTGCGGAGTCAGTAGCAAATTTACGGACGTAATCGTTCTTTAAGTCCTGTTGGAGGAGCTAAAGTATCCTGCATCCCTCCTGTCTTCTTTCTTTTTCGAGATCTTTCGTCCTTGCGTCTAATTTTGGGATTGGAAGTTGCTAGATGGTAAGCATTTTTTGCAATCATGCCGATCGAGTCTTGCCACCCTCCAATTTCGATTCCGCCTGTCGATTTTTGGACTTTCTTGTTTGAGAGACTGGATCGGGAATATCCAGACGACCACGGTAATCTTGCTTTCCACTGGAGCGCCTACTTCTTCATAATTTTATGTAGGATTAACTAACACTCCTCAAAGTACTGTTTGTAGACGCGGCAACACAAACGAGGCATACCTTTCGAGACGTTTGCACGACATCGATCGAAATCGGTCGAGGTCTTCAAAAACAATGGAGATGGCAAAAAGGGGATGTTATGGTTCTATTCTCTCCTAACACTGCGGACATTGGAGCTCTCGTGTCGGGAATCCTATGGGCAGGCGGCGTAGTCTGCCCCGTAAATAACCTTTACACTGTTGGAGAACTGGTCTCGGTGCTGAAATCTTCTGAAGCCAAAGCTTTGACGACACACTTGAGCTGCCTTGAGGTAGCTCGAGAGGCTGCTCTCATTGTGGGATTGCCTCTCGATCGTATCATACTCATCGGAGAGCCTGACACGAAGGAAAGAACGGAACATTTTTCGTCGCTGCGAGATTCATCAAGTAGAGCAGAAAAGGTGTCGATAAATCCTAAAGAGGACCTAGCATTCTTAGTATATTCGTCTGGAACTACGGGTCTTCCGAAAGGAGTTATGCTCTCGCATGAGAACATCGTCGTCAACATTTTGCAGAGCAATACACCAGAAAAACATCTGATGACCTGGAATAACGATTCAGTCATCTCTTTTCTACCCATGTTTCACATTTACGGTACGTTTAAAACATCAAAAATCTCTAAATTACACAATATGTTGACATAGGATTACCTAGGTATTGCGGTTATGGTTTTCCATCCCATTTATAGGGGAGTCACAGTGCATATCATGCAACGGTTCGACTTGCCACAGCTATGCCAAAGCATTCACTCTAGCAAGATTACGGTTGCATATGTTGTGCCACCGGTGGTACTCGCCCTTGCGAAACACCCGATAGTGGACAAATATGATCTTAGTTCACTTCGGGAAATGCATTCAGCTGCCGCACCTCTTGGCACTGACTTAATCGACTTGATTTACAAAAGATTGAAGGTGCCAATTAAGCAAAGTTACGGAATGTCAGAAGCATCGCCTGCAATTACCACTCAAGTAAATCCCAAACCAACGTTCCTTAGTCTATCAGCTGATAAGTGTTTAGAGCAGGGAAAGCTGGAATAAGCCATCCGGTTCAGTAGGCAAACTCCTAGCATCTATGAGCATGAAAGTCATGGACGGCGAGCACGAGGTTCCACCAGGCCAGGAAGGAGAGATATGGATAAAAGGTCCTAACATCTTCAACGGCTACCACAAGAACCCAAAAGCAACAGCCGGTGTTATAAGCAATGGCTGGTTCCGCAGTGGTGATATTGGCTATATCGACAATGATGGGAATATATTTCTTACAGATCGCTTCAAAGAATTGATCAAGTATAATGGATTTCAAGTTGCGCCTGCACAGCTCGAAGGTTTGTTGTTGGGGCACCCTGCTGTCAATGATGTTGCGGTGATTGGCGTTTACAGCAAAGAAAGGGTGACGGAGCTACCACGGGCGTACATTGTTCCTGCACAGGGTCACACAGCTGGTGAAGATTTGAAGAAAGTCGTTAGTACATGGTTGCATGAGAAAGTGGCTCCATATAAGAAGTTGCGTGGTGGGATTAGATTTGTTAACGAGATACCTAAGAGTGCTACCGGGAAAATTTTGAGACGAGTGCTGGCAGAACAGGCGAAGAGTGAACAGGAGGGGAGTAGGAAGGCAAAGCTGTAGTTTAGCTTTTTCTGCTCTGTAGCGCTAGTCCTTCTTATATTGTTGTAAAATACACTGTTGAAGTAAACGGACTTGAGTATCCGTCGGCACTCCGTTCTGCCATCTGTATTTGACTCGTGTTTTTGCTGCTCGAGCGACTGATGACTGCGCTCAAACGGCAAGTTGAGATAAGAGATCAGACAAACCTAATAAGCACAGCAAGACCGTACAAAAATCCAAAATCCACAGCTTTAAGCTCCTGGTCCTATTTGCTATAGGCGAAGCAAGGGTGAGCAGGGTGAGCAGGGTGAGCAGGATTATCGAGTAACGATTGTATTGCCCTGTCTACCAAATATCTGCCTGAAACTACGGGTGAATATATAGTTGTCACATAATCGTATTACAACAAGGTCGAGGTGAGCAGGGACAGTCGTGAGCTTAGTGTATGTGACTCATCGTTAACAAACTAGTTGCGGCTATTCATCTTGGGACCTCTCAGAGGCGCCCACCGGGAAGTTTGAGAGAACCGGTAGAGGCGGAGTTGACACAATGCGCTAGCTTTGTCCCTGGTGGAAAAAGTTTATCCTTCAATTTGCGTCAATATGAGGATGTGACAAACATATGAACGACATGCCGTCTATGCAATATACGGCGCCTAGTGCTATCCTAAGACCACCAGTTCTCTGCCTATGAGAATACTATCGCAGTCCTTGTTTGTCTCGCCTCGCAAGATACCAAATTTCGCCTGGATCCATTTTTCACTTGTTAAAACCTTCTCATTATCTAGTACTGGTGACCCCGGCACCAACCGGACCATAGGTGCAAGGTTCTCTGGCCGCATGAGAAAAGCAAAGCTATATCGCTCCGCCATGCCCTTTCCCGGTAGCGAAGCAACACGGTGCAAGACACTTTGGTAGAGGCCGCCAGACCATAAGCTCATGGCGTCACCGAGGTTGATAACAGCGTGATTTTCTTTCGGTTTTACATACAGCCATTCTTCACAGCCGTCAGGCTTTATCTGTAGTCCTGGTGAATCGGCAAATAACATCGTCAGAGAGCCCAGATCTGTGTGGGGCGTCTGAGGGACGCGAAATTCGTGGTTACCCGGACCAGAGGCGGCGTATTTGAGCAACCGTATTATGTCGGGGCAGGGCGCCTCTGGACGGTGAAAGGAGTCAAAGGAATGGGAGGCGGGTAGATTTAGTGAGGAGGATAGAGCGGCAAAGATATCCTGGGATATTTCGATGCAGGTAAGTGTGAAGTCACGAAGAAGAGGCAGGTGGGCGTCAACCACAGCAGGATGCAGGAAGGGATTGAAGCCGAGAATTCCATTGCGTGGGATCTATACCGTTAGATCGATAGATTTTTAAGGAGGACGAGAAGCATACCGCGTAACTCTCGAATCCGTCTCGCTGACCTTTGATACCTCCGATGTTGCGACTGATAGGCTTATACCTGTCGGGCATCAGCGGGGACCATAAATCCCCCCGACTATGTCGACCAGTCGGTGGTTCCCTAAATCCTCCGTTAAATCCAGGTAGAAAATGCCATCCTCTGTGGCGGCCGCAACGAGCTTGTCCTTTTCCTTGGCTGAACGTCTGCGAAGGTCCTGCAGACTGATGGTTTTCAAAGGGGCAAAGCGAGATGAGTTGCCGAGCACCATCTTGGGATTGGTGTGAAATAAATTGAAGTATGGGAAATAAGCATCGGAAATATACCCAGGTGCCTAGGTATTTTTATACTTTAGTCCGCAATCTATAATTACGCAATGCCATGATATTACACGTATTAACTTGCCTGCGGCTAATATGCTGAGTTAAGATTGTCTTGCCCAAAAAAGCTGAGTTAAGACTGTCTTGCACAAAGAAGCCGTGATAGGACCACGGCAGTATTACGTGTCTGGCCTAGGCAAGGTGAGACAAAGTCTCTGTGGGACCCTTATCTTTAGTTCCCGCTGCATTTTATAGCAAGTGAAAGACTATTGCGTCCCAAAGAGACCCAGTTCCTCCGAAATCGTATCGAAGAGCGATTAACGGCACAAAGGGGTGGCAATGTCCTGTTTTGTCCAAGAACCAACCAGCTGTGGGATTGCCAAAGCTGCAAGAGAAAGGGGAATGATACTGCTCGTTCAAGCTGACATACCTACCTTAGGTTTCCGAAAGCAGTGGCAGAGGATTCATAAAATGCCAGATATTGAGCCGCGCCGTCATCGATGGCGCTCGTCGCAGGCGTTTGTCTTCTCGACGATCAATTTACAATTTGGTAACCCTAGAGGTGCATTTGTTTTGTCTGCTCCTTTGTACCCGTTTAATCCAAGAGTTCGAACATTGCTACGGTGGTAGTGAGCTTGTAACTGAGATCTTTGTCCATTTTACTTGCTTCGCGAATTCACATAGCACCAATTTCATCTGCGTTGAAGCAAGTCCACCTCCAAAGCACCATCCGTTCTCATATAGCCATTAAAAGTAATGTATCTTCCCTGCGCGTCAAACATAGTATACCTCATATGATGGATCATCGTAAATTGGTTATGCCCCACAGTCCCATTATACTTCTAGAGCATCAAGAATTTCTCCATGAAATGACTATAGGATTTCTTCCACCACGGCGGATCAAGCCCTTTTTCTCTCGGGCCACAGACATTAAGATCTGTTTGCACAACGTAGGCACTCCAGACAGCCCATATTCCTTTTGGGATCACATGCACGTCATCTAAATGCATGTCAGGTAGCGCTAGGCAATGGTTAACTGACTCACTGGGGGTTAGAATCCAAGAGCCTCATAGGCGACAGCCACCAAAGGTGGTAGAGCGTTGACATCATTAGCGCGATAGTTAAGATTCTTAGCCAGCTCCCACATGGCCGAGGTGACAGCTAATAGCATATTCCCAATTCCGGCAACGACAGCGAACTCGTGTTGATTTTCGCCCTGATATTGGTACACCCAATGGGGACTTATCGTCTCTCGTACTCCAAGCTCGCCAGAATAAATGGCGCAGTACCATAGACATGGTTTGGAATGATGGGCCTTCCGGTATAGTACTACTCACGTTAGGATCAGAAGACACAGGACGAACGTCAAAGACAGCATACCTCATATGATGGATCATCGTAAATTGCGCAAAAATCCACAGTACCATCTAATCCTAAGCTTCCATTTGGATAGGATATCAAGAATGTCTTCATGATATGACGATAACATTTCTTTGCTGTGTAGTCATAACTCCGGCCTTTACTCTCTAGTCTGGACAGGTACCCCAGTCGCCGACCTTTCAAAAGTGCGTACACAAGCATTGCAGATGCGCTTGACTCGACGAAATTACCCTGATGACCACCATAATCCATGATCTGCCACCAGCAGCCTGTGTCCGCATCGACGTGCTCGACAGCGGCATTTGCAAGGTCGATGAACCGCTGTCGAGTATGGGTTCATTGGCTTGGGCTGAGTATTCCGGTCGAACTAGAGATATCAAGCAGCTGTAGAAGCCCGAGCAAGTACCACCCCACTGCTCGAGCGAAGACATATGGACTCGCACCACTCACTGCACTCGCCCACGGTGAAGACATGGTTGCGTCGTAGCCATGTACACAAAGATGTGTACCGTTCTGGCAACAATGCGACCACATGATGTCCAATTGATTAACTATATCTTTTGCGATGGTCCTATTGTCGGGTTCAAGAATGGGTGGATATAAAGCGTAAAACGATACGAGTGGGTAAGTCTCATCGAGGGCCATGATATCAGGGTCAGATACAAAATAGGGAATGCCGCCTAACATTAGAGTCAGTGCTGAGTAATAGGGCACAAATCGCCAGGACCCACCATCTGTGTTTCGGGGCAGTTTGTTAAGAGACTTTCTCATTGCCTCGAGGGCTGACAGGTACATTCTATTCTGCGAGTGATGATATCTTCTCGGGCTGTCAGTCATTGCTATATACCAGATATCGGGCCTTGGCACACGGGACCTGTATAGTATCGACTTCCCCATGGAAAACATGTTTACGATGTCGGAATCGTCTCTACCCACATCGAGGAACGCGTCAATTGCGCTATCAACGCTCTCCTTTAAATATGCCTCCCAATCTTCCTGTGCACCCACTGATTGGGACGAGCCGTAGTGATCTTTCAGTTCAAAGATCGCATGCTGAAATAAGCCAATTTTCAGATGGACGGATACGTCACTCTTTGTGGCGGAGTTCCAGGTGACTTCCTGTCGCATAATAACACTATCCGCCATCCATGCTGAATATGGGCGTGGTTTGCCATTTGTTGACGCTATTATGGAAAGGGTGACGGTATAAAGGGCAGTAAAGAGGGATCCAATATCACACATTGAGAAACGAACATTGCGATGATCAATTTGAGAGAGGATACCTCAGATATTTTACCCCGAGGGTGCTTAGCTCAATTTATCAATCTCACAACTGTAGTAGCGAGCATTCTGCTTGGCAGGTGCGAGTATAGACAAAACGGGCTGCTCCTTAATCTAGCACGCGATCGACAAACACCGGAGCACTTGTCTGTTATATGATACGCTGATAGGGGCGAGATTGCGATACTAACCTTGTTAGCTCGTCGGGGTCTGCATCGGGGTACAGAGGAAGGTACAGGTCAGACATAGGAGGGTAGAGGTTAGGTGTAGAGATGAGTAATGCTTTTCGACATTTAATGTGTCACCAGAGATCGGCGGCAAGCTGCGGTGTAAGGAGGCTCTATGGACAGTGAGTTTTATTGCTTCGATATTCGGACTGTAGTCGATTATTTGAGATCCATCTCAGCCGGTGGTAATATTGAAATTGAGATTGAGATCGAGATCTGAGCAGTATCAGCGCAGGTCTTTGTTGGAGGAGCCTCGTCTCGGAGCGCAAGTATGCGTTGGCGCGAAGAGCGGGATCGGCCCCTCGACCACTCTAACCCAATCGGTGATTGGTATGACGGGGGTCCACAGCAGTCTCATACTAGCCTGCCAGGAGAGTCCGAAGTGCAAGCGCTTCATCCCCGCCGAGTTTGCAGCAAACATCGAGGCATATACAAAGCAGCCTAGCTTTTACTATAGCACACACGAACTTATACGTTAGATGCTACGAAGCCAGAAAGACCTCGAGTGGACCTTGGTCTGTAGCGGCTGGTTAACAGACTACTTTGTGTATTGGCGAGTTCCACCCTGTGGACTGGTCAGAGAATAAAATTGTTATCCTAGGGACAGGGAATGAGCCTGTAGACTTCACATTGGCAAGGGATGTTGTGCGAGGGCTGGCATCAAGTAAAGGCCCCACAGGGCTCATGGGATCTTTATACGTTCATGCCAGGAAAGCGCAGCTGCTGGAACGACACAGTAAAGCTTATTCAACAGAAGTACTGTCCTCATATACAGATACAACATTTGTTGGTCCAATATGTTGAAAGAGATGGCGAGGACAGCTAAGGATGTGAATACGCTGTTGCTGGCCGACTACTACTTGTTTTCCAACAGTCAGGCATGCGCATACCCCATGGACAAGGTTCAAGCCCACGGAGAGAAATACTTTTGAGAAACTTGCTTTCGGACTTGTTAAGATAGACTTTTTTATTGCGACGTGCATCCGAATTCAATACTATAGAGAAGCAAAAATGTACTTGTGGAGTTGCCAAAAGTCTGTATCGTAACAAAAAGTACTCTATCATAAATATGAGTACCTGTGTTGTCCCATTTACTACCATTGTTCACTTGAAATACACATACATACAGTTTTATCCAACGAAGAGATTTATATGAAAGACAGAATATTCTCAGTACCAGAGTCATCCTAATTATATGATGTTCTGTGCTTTATATTCCCCGAATGGCGTTATTTTCAGCTTGTCTTATATTAAACAGATAAAACTGGTGGCTATAAGACAAGCTGAAAAACATGCTATTCGAGGACAACTCTCCAATCCAGGTAAGACAGTGGCAGGGCTCACCGACTTTCCGACACCGCCAATCAGCCGTCTTTGATGCAATTTCCGTGACCGTCCGGTGGACACCTAGGTGATGAGTAAAATGGGATCAAGTCGAAGTTACGCAAACTTTGTTGCCCTGCAAGGTGAGGCCAATAAGGACTGCAATCGCATTTTCACAGGCAGAAAAATAATGGCTTTATAACCGTCATAGTATTGACTTAGATTGCGAAGGTCCACGATAAATCCCTTGCGTGGGTTTCTCTATAACCACTGAATCAAGGTAGGTCTAGGCTGCGTGGGTCAGGTATAATGGCGGCCCAGTTGAACTGCTTTATTAAGTTCCTTGCATCGAGATAGGTAAACCCTCAACGCCCCGAAGAAAAAACACTTGCATTTGCAGAGTAGAGCACAGATTTCAACCAGTAGGGTCTTGACAGAATTTGAACCAGCCGCCTTTCCTGCCTTGCCGTATGATGGCTTCAAGGTGGTCGCCAATGATTGTATCCCACTAGCTATTGAAGCGGTGGAGCCAACTCCAGCGAAGGAAGCATTAGCCGTCGCCTAGGGCGCCGTGTTGGTCAGCTACACGGATTCATGTGATGTGCTTTTTGGTCTAGTTTCTTCCTTTCATGCCATTGTGCAACCATTTCCTATAAGAATGCGGCCCGAAGAGCCAGTCGAGACGGCGTTGAACCAAGCCAGGGAAATATTCAGCGCATCATCCGAGGAGATATTGCGTACCATCGAAAAATTCTTCAATATTCTAATCATCCACAGTGAGGAAGAAAGCGCCAAAATCGAGAATCTATATCCTTTGAGCATCCACTACCGAATCCGACAAGATGCAATCCAAATCAAAGCCCTCTTCGATAGCCGCCTTCTAGGCCCAGAAACTGTACATATGATGCTATTCCAATTCCGCCACGCCTTCCAGAGCATCGTGCAGAGCCCCAAGGCACTTCTCAATAGTCTCCAAGGGTGCTGTCCCGAAGGAATCCAGAAAATCATTCAGTGGAATGCCGAAACAGCTCCCGAGTGTATTAAGACGCTCGGACACGAACTCATCGAGCAACGATGCCGAGAGCAGCCATCAGCCCAAGCAGTCTGTGCCTAGGACGGGACCCTCACCTATGAGCAACTAAATGTGCAATCTTCCAAGTTGGCGTCTATTCTGATCTCGGCTGGCATAGGCCCTGATCGTTTTGTTGGTCTGCTCATGGAGAAATCCATGTGGACGACCGTTGCGATACTTGCCGTGATGAAAGCAGGTGGCTGCTTTTATTTACTAGACGCCTCACAGCCTATGCAGCGTTTGTCCCTTATGTGTGGCAAGGCCCAACCACGTGTGATCCTAATATCTGCAATCCACCAGGCCATCGCCGATGCTCTCGACGTTCCCTCCCTCATAGTACCTCGCGATATACCTAGTATTGATATATCATCACCGGAGCTACAGACACCGAGCGTCCAGCCACACCAACGGTTGTACGCAGGTTTTACCTCGGGCTCTACAGGAGAGCCTAAGGGGTTCGTCATAGACCAGGTGGCCTTTTCTAGTGGCCTTAGAGCATATTGTGCGCAGTCGGAGCTGACCGCGGACTCGCGAGTGCTCCAATTTGCCTCGTATTCATTTATTGTCAGCGTTACAGACCAAATTGCGCCACTCACTCAGGGTGCATGCATCTGTGTTCCATCAGAGGACAATTTGCAGAATGACCTCTCAGGAGCTATTAACCGTCTCAAAGCTAACTGGGCCAAGCTGACTCCATCTGTTCTTAGTCTTCTGGCCCCCTCAGATGTCCCTGAACTCTCGACTTTAATTGTGGTGGGTGAGGCGATGGATGCAGTTGAATTGGCCACTTGGCAGCTGAAAGGGATCTCGCTCTCTTCCCTCTACGGTGTTTCAGAGAATTCTAAGGGTGGCATGTTTGGCTCTCTCAATGATCCCGGCTGTGATGTTCGCCACTTCGCCCGGCCATTTGGTGCCACGCCCTGGGTGGTCGACCGTCATGATCCAAATATTCTCTTACCAATTGGCGCTGAGGGGGAGCTGCTGCTCGAAGGACCCTGTGTGAGCCGTGGATATATCGATAACGAGGAGCAGAACCAGATGACTTTTCTGTGGGATCCTGCCTGGTTGAGAGACATTAGATCAGATGGTAAAGGTCGATTCCTCAGGACGGGCGATCTCGTCCGATACAATGCTAAAGATGGAACCCTGTATATGCTCGGCCGCAAAGGCACCCGGGTCAAGATCCGCGGGCAACGGATCGAACTCGCGGAGATTGAACACCATCTACGATTTCTATTTGACTCCAAAGAACGGGTCGTAGTCGAAGTTGTCGTCCCATCCGACGACACGGCCAAAAATCCAATGCTGGTTGCCTTTGTGCCAGTCGGGGAACAGAAGTGCTCCCTAGTCAGTGACCTCTTTCTGCCACCTAAAAGCGATTTTCGTGACAAGGCACAAGGTGCATTGTCAAACTTGCGTGACATACTTCCTAGCTTCATGGTACCCAGCACTGTTATTTCCACCCTGACTCTCCCCCGAACCCCTACTGGGAAGCTGCATCGGCGAATGCTACGCGAGACGGCATCTAAGCTCTCTCGCAAGGAACTGTTGGCGTACATTTCCATCGAAGCGACTCACCAAGCCCCTACAACTGAGCTCGAGATTATTCTCCTACAGGTTTGTTGCCAGGTACTGAATCTACCGTCATCAGCTGTTAGCATGCAGGCCAACTTTTTCGACCTCGGCGGTAATTCCATTACAGCACGACGGCTGGTGACACTGGCGCGGGAAAGTGGCTTGAGCGTGGCGGTGGCTGACGTTTTTCGGCAATCTTCATTGTCGAATCTTGCAGGGTGTCATCGGGAGTGCAGTGATGGTGCTGTGCTAGAGGACATTGACACTGATCCGTTCGAGTCGATACGCAATGAATTCCTCGCCAATATCCCAGCCCCGTGGACTGTGGAACAGATTGAGGATGTTTTGCCGACTCTCGAGGAGCAGGAATACATGGCGAATATACATGAGCTCGACTATCATCTTTTTGAATTGACGGGACCAGTGGACATAACCCAACTACGTCACGCTTGCCAGGCTCTTGTTGACCACCACGCGATCCTGCGATCGATCTACCTTCCATTCCGACAGACTATTCTCCAGGTTAACCTGCGCCACGTAACTGTGCCCTTCACATTACATGCTCCGACGGATCAGGATGACGCCGAGATTTGGGCAAAGTCATTCTGTGATCACGACCAGCAGCAGACATGTCGGGTAGATGAGCCTCGGATAGAGTTCAACCTCGTCCAAGACGCACCTGAACACGGTGTCTTGGTTCTAAGACTCCCTCACGCCCAGTACGATGCCACATGCCTAACCAAACTGGTAACTGACCTATGGGCTGCATATGAAAACCGCGATATACACATTGCGTCCAACTTCACTACATTTATACATAAGTGCTTTCAGCAGAAAACACCTAGAGCATATGGATTTTGGAAAGATGTTCTGCTCAACTCTCACATTACCCCATCCTCTTTTGAAAACATTCCCGTCACAGATGAGAAGTATGTTGTCTTCGAACGTGAGATTCCCAGGGTCACTCCACCCAAGGGCATCACCATGGCTACGGTTATCAAAGCAGCCTGGGCAAAGCTCATTGAGGAGCGGACTGGACGGTCTGATCTAGTCTTTGGCCAGTATATTAGCAATCGCAACTTTCCCTTGCCAGCTGTTGACGATATTGTCGGGCCATGCGTGAACCTCATCCCGATGCGAGTGGAAACACACACCGATTCTGGCACGGTGAACAATCTACTCCAAACAATCCAAACCCAATATGCCGAAAGCATCAGCTTTGAGTCACTTGGATGGAAAGATATCGCCAGGACTTGTACTCAGTGGCCGGTAGGCAGTGTTCCTGGCTCGATGGTTTTGTGCCAAAACTTTACCCGCGACTCGGACAGGCAGATTGGCCAGCTGCGGTGTTGAAAGCTGACACAAATATTTAAGGTCCCACCTATGAAGCAGGTTTACTTCCTTGCATATCCATTGACTACGAGTCTTAGACTTGTGCTAGAGTCTAGCAATGCCCTTCTTCGAAAAGACGAGTCACAGAGAGTCTTGGCAAGACTTGGTCAGATAATTCAGGGGTTTTGCGACAATCCAATGGGCTCAGCACGTTACATATAAGTTAGATGACTTCGTAAATGGCTAGCATTGAATACACATATGATATACGATGGTCCTGCACACAGTACTGTAATAATTACAGTACTGCATTCCTGCTATTGTTAGATTCTCAGCTAGCGCACGGAAGTATGTATATAAACTAAGCCCCTAAAAAATGCAGAGGACACAGAAGATGGTGAAGCGCATGGAGTCTGGGAGAATGCAGATAAACACTTTAGGGATGAGATCCCAGGCGGTGGGGATTCTGGGGCACAAGACATATTTTTTATTAATTTTTGACGGAGTGGAGGATGTATAGAGAAGGGGGAGTGTCGAAAGGGCTGCAGCTAGTGTGGGGCAAGGGAATGGACGACGTAGGGAAATGGTGGGAGAGGTTGTATAAGGGGTGGGGTAGGGCCGGATGAGGGACTGGTGTTTGAACTTGATAATATTTACAGCTCACCCGAGCCCAAGCTATAGCAAACGAGAGCTGGCAAGAATGGCGTTTGACAGCTTACAGCATGCATCTGAGAAACCGACGTGTTACATGATAATATTAGACTTACTTATCCGGTTCCGCATACATCCCCCACATTGTGTACATATATAAAGCTTCCTCTTCTGCGCACTAGCTCCTCTCGAATACTATCTTTAGGAATAGCGAGAACATTATCAAAGACGACACGGACGTATGGTGTTTAGACGCGGGGATAGGAGTGGTGTTGGACATTTGAATGGCTATACGCGCACACGGGTGTGGATTCACATTTTTAATGTTGCAATATAGCCCAGACTCGCGAGCTCACAGTGGTAGGCTGTAGTGGCGGCTGCGCGGGACTCATCATATAAGACTATTTATGAGCAAGCGACCCGACAAGAATATTACTGACCCGAACATGAGTGCCGACTGGAAGTTTCTATTGCTGCGCCTACAATATGCAGGGCCTAGGTGTCTTCAGGTTACGTAAAGTGCAGATATACGTCTGCGACTTGTTTCCGGGGAGCTGTATTCTCCGAACCAATTACAACCATGGCAGAGATTAATGGAATGAGCACCATATTATTACTTCCGCGGCCCCTTTACTGCACCCTCGTCACCTCCTGTTTTTGGCTAGTTGCTATACCCTGGAATGCTCGCTGTCGACATTCTTGACAATGTGCGTAAGATAATTGCTTTGTAGCCACCCATTTTTGGCTGTCCTCTACTTTGTGATTCTGGACATCGGTCTTCCAGCGCACGAAGTAGTTATCAGTCCGTAGCTCCAGGCTTCCAACTCTTACAGTTTCTTTGCCCGTTTCGAGTACCAGCAGGGCAAATAACCTAGTCTCATTCTGATAGTAGACAGCTCCTTCGCTTTCCTCGGTCTTCATCTGCCGCAGAATAACACCCTTCAGGGTAATGGAACCCGAAGTTGTAATTTTTGTTATCGTTTCAGCATCAACCAAATTCACCTTGATCAACACATCGCATTCTGTGTCAGAAATCATTGCGCACCAGCCCATAGGCTCACGACTTGCGGCATGGCCAGTCGTAGCTGATGCCCAATCGCCTGCTGATGTTCTCGGATCTTGGCAAATTCTGAGCTGAACAGTAGGAGCTTCGATATGGAGTTCTCTGGGCAACAGGCTAGTATCTTCGTGGAGGTCCCAGCTTTTTCCGTAACACATTACCTCCCAGTCAACCAAACCTTGCCTTGTCTCCACTGATATGTTGAAATCGCTATCACTCTTGAATGTTAATCCTAGATGAAGTATTCCATGGATCGGTCTTGCGTAGATCGTTTTCCACCCAGCCCACGACCAAGATGGGAACTCCAGTCTGCGAAGTCCAGTATTCTTAGATGTCCAACAGAGACTTACCATAAATGCCTCTGTTAATGTCCAGCTTCGTCCAGTATCTCGTGCCATGGTAAGTCGATGACTTACTAAGGGCCCCAAGATTGGAACTCCAAAATAGTGGTTCATGGGATATGGCCCTTTTCCGCATCTCTTTACGAGGCCTAGCATACCATCCACGGCATCTGACTGATAAGTTATAGCGCGAGTAGTGTATGGCTCTAACTGCCAATGCACATATCCAACATTATTCCAGATATTATCGAACATTCTCAAGAGCGGGCAGTTTGCATCAGCCCCCAAACCGCCATTTGGGAACATCTCGCATGATACCTTCCACCACCTCTCGTGGATATCCATCCCCCTATTAGATCTTTGGAAGAAGACCTGTTCGTCGGTAAAGGCAAGCCAGTTAGCCGTAAAAACGCCTTCTTGATAAGTCCATGCTCGCGTCATCCACTTGCTTCTTTTCACAACTGTGCGCGGATCCGTCATGTTAGACCACAGTACATAATTTCCGATTTTGACGCGAGGTTGCCTTGTCCGAGGTCTAATGCTTACTCCCGGCAACCCATAGTCCGCATCACCTCCCGCCGCTCCAATAATTCCCGCTACGCCGTTTCGGTAAATGTCACTCATTTGGTTCAGCTGTGTTTGAAACTCGGCCTTGTTGCTTCGATCCAGACAGTACCTATCTACCCAGAGGTAACGATAGCCAAGTTTTTTGACCACCGTTATAGCATCCTCGACCGTAGTGGGGAGATGACTGGGGAGTGAACTGCCGGATGGGCTATCAGGTGCCGCTGCTGCTGCGCCCCAAACATAGCTCAGCGTGAAATATTCACACGGTGCTTTTACCGGTACAACCTCCCGACTGTGGCAGTCAATGACATTGACTGGGAGTGCTTCATCATCGGCACCCTTCAGTTGTACTTCTACATCATCCCACTGTGAATTCTTAAGTGCCTTGATCTTTTTACACCAGCTTCGCAGTGGTTCATAGTCAACTTTCTCGGGATCGATCAACACCGGCATGTCCGGTAGCTTGCTGTAATTCACGTGTGGTCTCTCCGATTCATACCACTCGGGACTGGTAAGGACAAACAAGCATCTTTGTGACCCTCTTCCGTGGTTGCCCACCGTCTTCTCGGTCACTGGCAATGGGCGAGACTGTGTGAACAAATATACGGCATCTATACCCGTTCTCTCCTCGTCTTTGAGCATGGACAGAAAGAACTGGCATAGAGGACAAGAATAGTTGGCCTTTACTGAAATGGGGGCTAGATGGCGATACAGCACGGGCTGTGTGAAGGTCCTGTCGTCGGCATCCTCTTCGAGCAGAGCGTCGAGGTCGATATTGTGACATCCTTCGCACAAGTCTCCGTGTCGGTCAATTTCCACATTGCGCATTGGGGTGGACATTCCGTGGGGAAATTAGTCTTCGAGTTTCGAGCGTGTCTTTTCGGAAATGAAGATGGGAGAGCGGAGAACACCAACATGAGGGTGTGAATATTACTAATCGTGGAATCTATTGAGTGCTTTCGCTCAGGGTTGAAATAAGCGATGGGCGTCCTTGATCGGCAAATTTGGTGGGACCTTGCATAGAAATGTAGATGTTTCTTGTGGTCATTGATGCACGTACCCTGTCGTGAATCATGACTCGTAATTAATGATGGTGAATATATTCCGGCCCAACCACCAATTGATTATGGCAGTTTTTATGAAATTTAATAAATCCTCTCATGGTGTTAGTTAACAAACGTGTTTATATGAGAGAATATACCACACAGCTTACTTTGATTGGACTTGTTGGAATGTTTATATTACTTTATTACTTTACATTCTCGGTCTAGAAGAATATGGAACGCACTCTACAATGAATATATTATTGATTGGTGGTTGGGCTAGAACAAATATAAAACCGCGTTGGAAAAGTAACTTAAAACTCCATCTTAATTTGTTAATGTATTGAAAAGTTCATTTATCATCATATACCGCCGTTATCGTTTCTCATCAAAATCAACGCTTCTACTATCTATCCCAAAACACCAAGATGAAGTCAACAAATATGCCCTCAGTCGGTGAGACAACCAAGCCCTCTTGCCAGAGAGCAAATCCAAAAAGAGGCGACAATTTCGCGAAACAAACTGAAAACATACAATAAACCGACTTTTGTAATCCAATCTAACAATACCCCAAGGATGACGGGACCGGCCCGCAAACCAAACCAAGATGAGAGAAAATATAGATGTATATCGAACGAAGGAGAAAGAGATGCGAACAGAGCTTCTTGTTACCGCTAAATTTTGCTAGCCTTCTCCAGGTCCGCTGCGATCTTAAGTTCCTCTCGAGCAGCGATGCGGTCTTTGCGCTCTATTTGCCACCGTTGCCCATTCCTCCACTGGAGCACAAGAAGGGGGGTCAGAACAGAGGTGACGGCAGCCCATATAGCAAATGTTGGACCAGAGGCAATACCATCGACCATGAGCTGCACCACGGCGACACCGCCGGCGCCCATAAGACAGCGCACAAGATTATTGACTGCGGTGGCGCTTGCTGAGGCTCTCGGAAAGAGGTCAACTACGAGCGTGGAATTGAGAGCAAATATGGAGTTGGCGGTGTACGAGATCAAAAATTGAAGGATGAGAGGGACGGCAATGACGTTGAAGTTGAGCGAGAAGCCGTATAGCGCTGTAGAGATGATAAAGATGAGGACCATCCACCAAATAGAACGCATGCGAGCCTGGGCGAAGGGAAAGTCGACGAGCGCCTTCTTATTGAGAGGTTGTGAATCAGGGATGTCTTTGGCCGCTCGATATTGGGCTTCCATCACAGCCCAGTCGTGCTTGGAAAGTTTTCCGGTGAGGTAGGAGCCGAGCATTGATGCAATGCCGTTAGGGAGGAAGACTAGGCCGACTTGGAGATCCGAGAGGTTGAAGCGGTCTTGGAAGAGTGCTGTCGTGCTGGAGGTCACCATGCTCCACACGGCATATACTATAGAACCGAAGAAAATGACACTAAACACGTCCTTTTCGAGAAGAAGCATAAATGGTCCAAAAGCCATTGAAGACGTCAATTTCTTCTTTGGGGCCATTTCTTGCTCAACAAGATGCTCTTCCGATTGGGTGAACTTGTAGTATATAGGTCGATGGATGCCCTTTAAGCATTTGGTGCCATTGCTAGCAATGGTTCGGAGAGTTTCGGGCAAGAAGACAACGAGGATGGTGAGAGCGAAAATCCCCCCTCCGAAGAGGACCCAGAATATGGCGTGATAACCAAGATATTGGGAGATAATTCCGCCAAACACGGGACCGATTGCCTGTCCAAACATACGGACTATTTAGTTAGCAGAGAACAAGATGGATTAAAAATATATACTCACTTCCTTGGTTAGTTCCTGTGAACGACCCGCGTTCCTTGGGTGTCGCGATGTCAGCTATTAGTCCTTGACCTAACTTGATGTTAATACCAATATCATCAAACAGAAGGATAATCTATTACCAATTGATATAGTGGCAGCACTGCCGGTTGCTTGCAAGGCACGAAGTACCATCAGGGGTACAAAGCCAGTGCTAAGAGCAAGACCTAGGTTGGCGATAATATATACCACGAATGTTCCTAACTCGAGTCAATAAACATCATACATATATCTTGTCAGCCTTGCTTACCTATGAATGTAATTCTTCGTCCATGAGTATCTGATAGCGGCCCCCAAAAAGATGGTGCAAATGCCTGAGCAACCATATATACAGTAATGGTAAGACTGAGTAATGGCATACTGACGTTGATATCCTTGCGATGTATGTCAACACTAAAGCGTGAGAGAATTATCCACGGATTTAGACTCACCCTCGATATCTGACCCAGAGCGGGGAAGTATATGTTGGCCGAAAGGGATGAAAACATGCCAGCGGTGGCAGCAAGATACATAAGCATCTTTTTCTTCTTGTGTGAGAAGACATGATATGGAGGTTCTGAGCGTATCTTCTCGTGTATTTTATTATTTAGGCTTTCGATATTACTTTTGCCGTTTAATACTAGTGTGGTTGCTCCCGAGTCAAAATCCGAGGTGGATCTATCTCCATGGTGACATCGAGGTATAAGGTTGATGTAACTTCCTTGCGGGCTCTGCACGCGGGAAGTGTCCGACAAGTCTTTGATAGTCTGGGTATCCCAGTTGGTGCTGGGTGTTGAATAATGTTCCAAATTGTCGCTGCTTGGGTTGGCGCTTCGCGTCGGCCGATTGCATTGATGGCATGTTGTACCTGGAGATGACGAAGTTTCTGTTGTGAGGGGCGATTGAGATGGAGACTCTTTCATCTGTGCCACAGTCCCCATGATGAGAATGTCGAAGGGAGATATTGCGATGCACACCTGCGTAGGGTTTCGATAATGAGCACTGGATGATAATTGGAACGTTACAAATATCACTCTTGAAATATCTGGATGGAATATTAAGATTCAACGTCTCTATATATCACTAGCTATCTGTTTTCTCGTGAATCGAATCCATGCCAAGCAGAATACAAATGATAAAACCGGATCATCAACAAAAAAACGTTCCGCACAAATGAGACGCTTTCTACGAACAACGTGAGCCGTCTTGATACGTCTCAGCAGATTTTAAGTCAGTCCTAACGACAATGATATCTTCGGGACGGCTAAAGACGTTATAACAGGGCCGATCTACAGGCAATCGATCTCCGAATTGCCACTACTGCGGCAGTTGCACGGGAGTTTCATAAGTGGTCGGCTCTAAGCGATCTGCCCCATTTGTTCTTCTAGCGGACGATCATAAGTGTGGATCTCGCTTGACCCGATCTAAACATAATTCCGCCACTCCCGCAGCGTGTCGAAACACTGGAAGCTCATGGGCTAGCCACAGCATTTGTCGGGACAAGCTTGGGGCAGCTAACACGGCCTTAAAAACCCAACAGGATTGTATTCTTCAATCTACAATGCTTCACCCCACATTCAAATCTCTGATTCGTCATCCAAGACGCGGGAAGTTTAAACGACGCTGATAGTTCGCCATTATGGCAAGAGTCTAGAAGACCATTGCATCTACCGCACTCCAATCGCATCCCTTGTTCGACCACAGTGAAGGTCCTCATCGATACACCGATGATGTTGCCCACTAGCGCCAGGGGTTGCAAGATAGGGTTTCCAGTGGCGGTCGCTTGGCGGGAGGACCCTTCCGAAATAGTGAAACCGTTGCAGAACGTCACAGAAATATATATAGAGTGCGTTACAGAAGATATATATAGGAGACAGTACATCTAATCGCCCCATCAGCTTGATCTTTCCTAAGAACTCTGAGGAAAAACTGCTAGACGGATTCGACGATCATTTAAAGCTATTTATAATATCTGGATCTGCATTGAGTGATGGAGCGTAACTATGCACATTTGCAAGGCGCGTTCAACGGATGCGGGCCGTAAATGGTATGTCTCAGGACTATCGCCAACCTATAAACATCATATTTTACCCATTACATAGTCTCCACTTCTGTTTTGCCAGGTAAAATTGGCGGTTGGGCTGTACAGGTGGCTAGAATAGACGGCTTGGAGGCGCTAAGTGTAGCTTGGAGTTTCTTTTTTTTTATCAGTGTAGGGCTAGGAAAATAATGTCTCCACTGGGAGCTTCATCGTCTAGCCAAACCACCGTTCCGTCGCTCCCATGTTTTGCGTATTCGAGGTTGCGGTGGGGGTAGGGGGGTTCTAGAGGTACTGTCGTCCTCTGGGGGAGGCACTAGATGGTCTATGATATTTTGGGGGTTTCCAGATGCCGACATCACCCCTCTCATAAATACTGTATTAAGGGACCTAACTTCCTCTCTCAACTACCCCTCTCTATTCTAGCTTGCCTATACCTTATTGTGTTACCTAGTTTGGCACAATCAAATCTACAGCAGGAACACACAGTGATTGTTTACCTACTATCATTTGTGTACATATTCAACGTATGTCGGTAGAGTATGCACGGTATGCATCAATCGTATGTACGACTTTGCAATTCAAGGCATACTTACCGTCCATACAGTAGCACATAGTAGCATATTGGAAATAAGACAATAAGGGGTCCATCTCCGCGGCTAGATGGAGCAACAGAGTATATTTTGGCACTTGGGGCATTATGGACCTTCCTAAAAGAACCGCATTCCCGTAGTGGGGTGTTATGTGGGCTAGGCAGCGTTGCAGCCGGTTTT
Organism: Pseudogymnoascus sp. VKM F-4513 (FW-928); assembly: GCA_000750755.1. Classification (NCBI taxonomy): domain Eukaryota; kingdom Fungi; phylum Ascomycota; class Leotiomycetes; order Thelebolales; family Thelebolaceae; genus Pseudogymnoascus; species Pseudogymnoascus sp. VKM F-4513 (FW-928). The sequence continues at coordinate 37,990 of JPJW01002370.1, forward strand.
CAATTTCTTTAATGAGTAATGTGGTTACTGGCCCAATCACTCCCCAATGACATGTCTGTACCCAAGAGACTTTTGAAGGCTCCGTCGTCGTGTTCGTTCCCATCACCACGTGTTGAAAACATTGCTATAAAAGTTCGGCCACATCAGCCTTCCATACTCAAGTTCGCGGGTGACTTTCCCCTCTTTATTCCACCATACTGCAGACAACATGACCATGCCCGTTGAATCACCTTTCTTTATTCCGGGGGGCAGACCGGCTTTGGCTTCCTCAGGGGGGTCGACCTTCAAAGTGAACCGTACCACGTTCTCCAATATGGCGAACGAATCGGGCGCAGAACTGCCGTGGAGGGAGATGGCCTCGACTGAAACATTTGTCATGAGACTGCTGAATCCCTTGTTCTGCTGGTACCAAGTTTCTTTTGGTGACCTGACAATTGCAAGCGCTGCAGAGAAATAACGTGTTATAATAACAACGTTCGAGAATGGAGAAGTGGAAATAGCCCTTACAGATATCGGACATTCGATAGTCATCGGCCACCATATCATTCATTTTGTCGTAGTCACCTGTCGCAAAGGCTTCAAAGTATTCGCCAATGCGTGACAGTAACGCCTTGTCAGGGTGGTTTCGGATGCGGCTATCATCGAATGCGGTATAAGTCGAACCCATGTTGTCGTTGTAATTTAGGTAACTATTTGTCCCAATACTTGTTATAAAGTTGTTATAGATGTGGAAAAATTGATGACGTAATTGAAGCTGTATTTATACTTTTTTATCTCTCACCTTGAGCAAATACTAAATTGAAGAGCTTTCAACTCCCCAAATCTGTGCGACCTTTAAACTTTTTTTTGACAGTGGTCGTATTACCTACACTGTGCTTCCGTATGCAGTGTGTTACACTTAAGCTTCAATCTGGCGCTAATTATCGCCAGTTGACAAATCGTTGGCTTCCTTGCTTCATCTTGTGATAGCTGTGCTGGAGGCCTATTGCCCTAACATCTCATCCTTCGCACGGCACGGAATTGCAACCATGCCAAGACCACATATTCCGACATCTAAGACACCTAGATAATATTATTTGACGACAATACATGTCGTGTCGTACATGTGTTTTAAGTCAGCACCTATTCTACAGCTAAAGGTGCTTGCTTCGGGTCGAGCCCCGCATTGCTAGTTAAAAGCCCATTTGCATTGCAGGTTGGGTTTATTGCTATGCACCCTGTCTAATGAATAGTGATTGGAGGAATTCGTTTGGAAGACGACTCTCTTTGCAGAGTAGCCTGGGATATTAATGGTTGGCATAAGAAATATGTGTACTAGGACAACAGTTGCAGGGTCGGGAAGAAGGTGACACGTCTTTAATGGGTTCCTTGAGAACGACAGACCAAGCAAAACTCCGTTCTATATTACCATTCCATCTTCCCGAAAATAACAAACATGAATGGTTATTCTAAACTTGCCCGCTTCTATCAGCATGCTTATAAAACCTTCCAAGTGACACCAAGGTTCCAGTGGGTAAACATGTCTATGCTACATAAATAATGACTTGTGGGTGCTTGAGATAAGTGGCGCGAGATGGCTTTCTGGGCAGAATGTTACGGTTGCCCAATATAAGAGGTGACTCATTTTGAATTAAAAAGTGGGTTTTCTTTGTGTATCACACGTCAATTTTTACAAAGTTCTGTTTCTCATCGGGGACTAAAGGTGCTGCGGCTACTATTCTGTGTAACGCTGTGAACTGGTACCGTCAGTCCCCCCCACATATTTCTATCGTTTTATACCAAGCAACATGTAAGGTTAGATACAAATTGTAAACAAATATATTAATTATTAGCAATTCCCATATTTCTAGATTTATAGTCTTGGTGGGGATATATTAAAGTAGGGCCGAAGTGGTCCGTTTATTAAGATGTCTTCATGGAGTTTCTCATATGATTTATATATACTATCATCTATTCTGCAGCCATATACTCAACGCTCGATTCAATAAAGTCCCATGTAATAGGAGGATAATATACGTTTTCAGCATGAAAGTATAGGAATAATCCATGTTGTAAAGGCGCTCTAGCCTATGAATCAAGCTCTCGCAAACACAAATCAGTGGTTTCAAGTTTCAAAGTGACCACTCTTCGCCATCCTCCTCCGTTGTCTCTACGCATTCTCTCCCTCCTTCCGTTCCAATGTTTGAGGGTCCAGCTTTAGCATTGGAGTCTCCAGGCTCTCTCGATTCTTCTTTGACGAACGTGGTTTCAACCTGGGCTTCAATTCGATCCGCTTCTGTTCCTCGACGCAAATAGGCAAGTTGCTGAGTGCTTTGATCGGTAGCTGGGCCATCAAATATGCCATGGTCGCTAAGTTCCTGCTCTAGCCCGTGCAATTTGCCCCTCAATCCATTGACTGACTTAGCTCGCGTTGAAGAATCAAAGCCTTGTTCATCCACACCAACCACCGAACCGTCACCAAATAGCTCCATAGCACCGCTTTGAGAGCCTCCGAATCCTGTGGACCCCGAGTTTTCTGCCCGTGTCTCAGAACCCTCTGTCTCATTGAAAGATGTCTGCTCCTCCACAGGATTAGTCGTTGTGGGGTTGACCACTTCTTGCCATGCCAGGACACGTCCATACCGAGCCTCCGCAATTTCCTGGCGCCGGAGAGCAGGGGACTTGCCAACGTTCCAGAAATACCAACAGTTAAACCCGCATGTTTCTGTGGGAGAGTGAAGGCATTCCTGTATAGCAGGCATACTGGTTCATCAAATGGGTCTGACGAGTAACGGCTGTTGAGAGAGTGTGTAGAGTTTGGTGGGACTACCCGAGCTATTGCTTCTCGTTAAGGAGTTTGATTTAGCTGAAGACTTGAAGCAGCTGCAGTGTTGAGATGCCTCAAAAAATGAGGTGGCGAGATGACGGTCTGCGAAGCATATAGGTGGAGCACAAAGTACGGTGGTGAGCTCGGACGTGTGGTTCTCGACGTGCGTATATCTCATGCCCAAATAGCCAGGTGAAAGGAAAACCTCACAAATTCATTTGGGTAGAAATTTCGACGGATGTGAGTTGATAGCGAAGTTATTGTAGCGTTTCTGCTATTTATGCCACACGGCTGTTGTGGTGTCTCTTTGTTGGAATTGTAATGTATGGCAGCAAGTTCCTACCAACATATGATGTTGCAATTCAACACCTTCTACCGCTAACGAAGGCAGTCCAAGATTTTCGAGTAGACAATCAGATGTTAAATAAAGCTCATCGCAGACGTTATTTAAATTGGTGGTTTATAAGTATTCGTCAAGAGTAGAGTTATTTGCCAAAAGCCATATAATAATGGGATGGTCATTGCTCATATCGGCTTTCGAGCCAAGCTGGAACACTCACCTGATGACTACTTGAATATCAATTAAATTTAAATGACAAGTTGATGAGGGTATAATTACGGGAAAATCAATGAGATACATGAAGTATGCGCCAAATCTCTTTATAAGGTTCAGCACTTTGGATCTCTTTTTACTATATTACCGAAAAAATAAATTCCACACAACTATTGCTTATTTTTTTAAGTTATTGCCACATAAATAATTATAATTAGGTCTTGGATATCCCAACCAAATTAATCACACACGTGGAAAAATCTGGCTGGTAAGTGATTGTATATCTTGGAAATATTTTGGAAGATGTGATGAAGAAGGTTGTCCAAAGATTACCCCCATCGTCAGCCTCGCGCTAATAACCCCACGTTCCTAGGCACCCCACCATTCGCCAAGGATTATCCCAATCCCCAACCTCACCCTGCAACAGCGTCAGCTGGAACTATGCAATCCAGCCGTCTAGTCGCCCGCTCTCTCCAGCTACAGAATCACATACGGCATGCTCCACTGTCTACATCGCAAGATCCAATAAATACCACAATGGCAACGCCCACTGGCGCCTCTCCGGCGCTTCCAGAAAGACGAACTTTGAAGATCCTCATGCTCCACGGTACTCACTGTCCTCTCACCCATCCAACCCCTCCTAACACACATAGGATATACCCAATCCGGCGCCTCTTTCCACGCCAAAACCCGCGCTCTGGAGAAGGCCCTCGATAAGGCCTTCCCTGCCATCCCAAGCACCCCAAACGCCCGTGCCCCTCCAGGCTCACTCGCCGCTTATCCCGGTGGCATCCGCCTCATCTACCCCACCGGTCCGCACCGTCTGCTCCCGTCCCAGATCCCGGGTTATGTGAGCGCAACTACTACGTCTCAGGGCGGGCCACTCGCGACGGGCGCGACGGCCGATGACGAGGATGAAATCGTCGATGCGTGGGCGTGGTGGCGCCGCGACGACCACACGGGGCTTTACAAAGGCCTCGATGAGGGTATGGAACGGATCGCAGAGACGATCTGTGAGGCTGGTGGTGTTGATGCGGTAATGGGATTCTCGCAGGGTGGAGCTGCTGCGGCTGTCGTTGCTGGTCTTCTGGAGAAGGGAAGGAAGGAGAGGATGGAGAAGGCTGGCGGATGGCAGTTCCCTACTTCATTCGAAGATCTAGAGTGCGCGCCGCTAAAGTTCGGCGTTGTGTATTCGGGGTTCTTTGCGCCGCGTGATGATTATAACGGGGTTTATGGGGGGTGTGAGAGGCCGACGAAGATGCTGCATTATATCGGAGGATTGGACACGGTTGTCGAGGAGAGTAGGTCAAGGGGTTTGGTGGATAGGATTGGAGGAGACGTGGTTGTGCATCCAGGTGGTCACTTTGTGCCAATTGGGAAGGAGTGGGTAGCGGCTTTGGTGGGGTTCATTAGGCAGGCTATTGAGGGCGGTGGAGTTTCGAAGAAGGAAGAGGATGCGAATGTCGAGGATATGGATGTTCCGTTCTGAAAAGAAAGCTCAAAGGAAAATAGAACCGGTCAATGTGTTTACGAGATAGGTCGCGAGAAAGAAGGGGTGCATAGATAATAGACATTCACGCTGATATATACCAAAGATAGACTGCTGGAATTTGAAAGAACCGTTTGGTCTAGGCTATTATATAGTACACCATATCACGCCTCCCAATTCACCATCCCATTGTCCGTCTAATTTGACTTCTCTGCCTTCGGTGCAATCCTGGCCATCATCTCCTCCTTCGTGATCAGGTGGTCGATCCTTTCCAGTAGCCCAAGCAGGCTCTTCATGTTTCCACTCCACTCGTTCAGCACGTCATCCGCATCTCTTTTCTGTTCAAAGCTCACCAAGCGCGCCGGTCGGTCGATCTTGGCATACACTGTCTTCGCAGTCACGAGCTCGCTGATGTACTGCTCTGTTTCCTCCTCCGTCAGGTCCAGCAACTGGGTAAGGCGGCCCATCTGGATACGCGTATAGTACTTGGCAACGACGCGGACGTTGTGCTCAATAACGCGCTTGCGAAGCTCGTTCCAGCGGTATCGGGCATCCTCCGAATCCTGGTTAAAGACGTCCGTGGCGCACAGGTGCGGTCCGAAGTGCTTCTCGACCTCAGGCCAGCGCATCAGCTCGTGGATGGTGAAGAGCTTGAGGAGCTCCGCCTCAACGGGAATTTGGGTGTTGCGGGTGTCAGCGTGAATGCGGTGGAGGAGATCGGATTGCTCGTTGTCGTACGGAGCGAGGATCACGTAGTAGATTACGCGCTGAAGGGTCTAGGACAAGTCAGTAATACTTCATCCGGTGGCACTGTGACACTTACTGCATGTAGCTTCTCTGGGTCATCCTCAACCGCTTGGGTATCAAGCACTTGCCTGTAGTCCTTGCAAGCATCGAGATATTTCTTGTCGTGCTTCGCCAAGATAATCTGCTGCTCGTAATACCTCAACTTCAGGTCTGTGACATCATCCTCCTTAACTTCCGGCACATCTTCGCCCCTGTTTATCCTCTTCTCGCGCTCCTTGGCCTCCTTCTCCAACTGCTCTGGTGTCTTCGGGATCTGTCGTGCAAGGTATTTGGTGCTGATCTTTCTGCTGAGAATACCAGCCTGTGTCCAATCGTCGTTCTCTATGCATAATGCGACCTGTTCGAGGATGAATTCTGTCTTCTCCCTACGCTCCATCGACCCGAACGTCTCGACCTGTAACTCGCACAGAATGTCCGCCGCTGACTTCAGGTCGCCCTGCTCTTTCTTGATGTCCGAGAGAACCTTTGTGACACGAGCTCGCTCCACCTCAACAAAAATCTTTCCCTCCGTCACCGTCCTCAGTGTCTCGATAACCGATAATTTCGTCTCGAGATCTGGCGTCTCGTCCAGGAAGCTCATCACAACCTGCACCATCTTGGTAATCGCTTGCTTGAGTTGTCCATGCTTCTTCGAGAGCAGAGAGACCTGCTCGTTCACCAGGTTCCAGTCACCCGAATCTTTGCTTAGCGTAACTATCTTGACAATAACTCGCGAGGTAGAAGCAAGATCTGAAGACTGTTGTGTTTGTTAGTGGAAGCTACTGCAAACGTAAAGCAAGGCTGTCTACCTGTCTCGTTTGCTTCTCGAGCGCCGTAAGCTTTTCAATAGCTGCCTGTATGTTCGTCTATAAAGCAAAGTTAGATACAATCAGGACATTGGAGAGATTGGCGGCATACCTTGGCCAGCTCTTCTGCCTCTGGAAGCTGCTTATCGACGTCGGCCGAATGGTCCTTGTCGGGCCTCATAACAGCTTCCCCGGACATCTTTGCGGGTGTAGAGAGTAATCTGAGGTGTCACAAGTAGGATTGAGGTGAGATATCGGAATAAGAGGCACAGAAAGATTGGTATATCGCAAAGTGTGAGGTTTGGTGAAGCTCTTGTTGATGGTACGTACTCAGAGCGCAACCTGGAATATTGAACGCGGCGAGAGCTCGTCAGCACAGACCATTCCCGACAGTTGCGATTAGGTCACGTGTAGTTGCCTATGATTACTAAGCATTGCAGAAAGCATTTTGAGCACTGTAAACAAACACAGAAACTTATATTCACTATTATCGAGGGACTTTCTAATTATAAACACAACTTGAATCCGTTAGGAATGTAACAGTTCTTCGATCAGTTCTTCGATCAGGGTGGAAAATAGTGTTGGAATTGCAATTATCTAAGTACCAACTCCCCACCAAGCGACTATGAAAACACGACGGTATTGCTGCACCTGAACTCCCACCATAGCATCATGACAATACAATTCGGGCTTTAAAGCTTGTTATGCCTCCCATGAAATCCAGTTGGCACAACTCCATCCACTCCAGCCCTTCCCATCTCCGACAAATCCCTCGCATCCAGACACAAAAGATAGCTCTTCCCCGTATCTCCATCGTAGTTGACCACAAGGAGAACACCATCATCCTCACTTTTCCCCTCTGGATTCGGTACAAAGATAGCTTCACCAGGCGTATGGCGGTCCTGGGTCCAGAACACCGACGTCTTAGTCTCGAGATCCGTCTTGGCTATGGAATCGAAGTACGACGATTTCCCGCTGTCGACGATGGAGTACAAGAAGCGATTGGGGCGGGTCGCATACTCTGGGTTTATGGTTGGGAACTCTCCAAGTAGCGGCCCATCAATGGTCAGAATACGTTCTGCGGGCGACGTGGTGACGGTCGAAGGTTTAGCCGTGGTAGGGATGCCAGCGAGACGGTAACGCGCGAAGTGCGGTTTAACGGTCTCGCGGTGAGTTTTGAGAAACTCGCCTGCCTTGGGGCTGGTGGAAAGGAAATTCTCAAAGTAAAAGCGGTGGATAATATCCAGGTTCTCGTACTCAACTTGGTCGCACACGATGCTCGTCGTCCCGTCTGCAGCAGTCTCCTCCCACGCGTTGGAGGAGTGGAACATGAAGCATGCTGGGCTTGTGAACTTCGCCACTAGACCACGGCCGTGCTTGCGATCCACTACAAGCCATACGACTTTGCGCGCTGGGTCGAAGCGCGAGATAGAATCGACGATATTGCGTTCCCAGAGGACACCTAGGCCGTTGCCCGCGATATGTGAGGACTGGATGCCGAGAACCATGAAATTTTCAGTGATGAAGGAGGAGTGGATATAAGCGGGCTTAATATCCGGCCCGCTGATAGTGGCAAGAATATCTGTTTCTCCTGTAGCTCTAGAAGTTTTGAAGACGCGGTAGGTGCTGTTCCGCCCAAAGTTGAGGTTATGATTAAGGATGTCCCCATTGACAGGGTCGTAGTTCCCGTGGGCTGCGCTGAGTGGCCCAGTGAGTGCAGGATGGAGGGAGACCTGGCTAGCGACTCCAAGGGGCTCAAGAGTGTCGGGGTCAAGTTTCTTAAATGAAGCATTGTCGGTAAACGTGGTGAGGGTCTTGAACCTTGACTTTCCGTCACTCGATTCTCCGCCGATGCCGGGAACATCTGGAGCAATAGTAACTCCAATGTTGTGCTCCCCAGGAGTTGGGCCCCTGGCTGGCATGAATACGGCTTTCATCTTTTTAAAGAGCCCATCGCATGGGTCCCTCTTCTGAGCGAAGGTTACTTGGTCGAGATTTCCTGTGGAGCGAATTTTCTCGATCAACGTGTCTACATTCTGGCGCGAATTGTAGAGAACCTCCATCGAGCCATCAGCAGCAGGGGTAAGTTGAAACCGGTGGACCGATGAAAACCCATCAAACCAGTGGTCAACTTTGAAGTCACCCTTTGGAGTGTCCTTGACAATATGCTGAGATGGTCCGGTTCGATACAAAGTACCAGCAGCGTAGGCTGGAATACGGCCTTCTACAGACAGTTTAACTGGCGTATGTTGGTAACCTTCGGCTTGGAACTGATATTTGTTAGATAGATAGTCTTGAGTAGATGACCGCAGCATCGGTCGATCTAAGAAATAGAGCTTACAGCGGATTCATTCGGCCACCCTTGGAAATGTTCAGAAGAGGCAGCCATAATTGTGTTTGTCAGTTAATTTGTGGATATGCAACTGTGGTTGAGAGTGAAGAGTAAAGGGAATATGGTAAAAGTGAAAGACATATATATAATCATAAACGCGGGAATGCAAGGAGGACGCGTATATTTGGAACAAAGTTACCCCGAAAGAAAGTTGTATGACGAGGATAGCATATAAGGCATAAGTATATTTTATAGCCCAAAGAAGTAAACTTTGGCGGATATGCGGTACTAGGGTAGATGGGGCGGAGGGGACACAGAAGCGGCGACGCGGCTCATGGCCTTACGTCCGTACGGACACTCTCACCCCATCATGTGGGTCATTCCGGGGTATTTCCCACAGATGAAATAGAGTAGCTTTCCGATGTAAACGCCAGTTACCACGAACCTTATTTTGCATCTGCCTCGGTATCGTATAATTTCCACTGAGGGCGTCCTTGACGCGAGAGAAACAAGACAAATTGCAATGGGAGTACTCCGCGGGACTGTATCAGTAAGTTGGACCCCCATATATTGTACCGATCGATCATCAGTTTCTCCGACCAGTAGATAATTGCATGTACCCATATGCGATTGTACTACGGCAAATAATGGCGAGTGTATTTGAAAGGATGGGACGATAGACGAATGCTAGAGTAGGGTGACGTGGGCGCGGCCAAAATTTCCTCCGGCGCGGACGAACTTCGGTTACTGGGTGACGTTGGCCTGTGACAGTGGATAAGACAAAGCTGACAAACATTTCCATTAACACTCTTATTTCCACGACATGGTATCCCAGATACGCACGTGGAGGCTGTCATTGCGATCAATTCAATTGGGGAAAGGAGGCTGTGAAAGGCCGACTACGAAGAAGGATCGCTCCCTCTTGATTTTACGTCCGTAAGGCGAGCAGGGTAGCGGAGACACCAATATCGCCCGCCCCACGCCAGATACTTTTTGGACACGACTCCGCTTCTGAGAAATTGTAGGTCCAGCGTGGCGGCGGCTGTATGGGACATGGGCTTATTTGCAACTGTGTTTCTTAAAAAACGTGGGTTAGCAAACACAAAAGAGTCCATGAAGAAGATTGTTTGGAAAGTTTGTCTTGAGCAATGCCTTTTAAGTTGGCCCTTCGTCTTTGCATCTTCAAGGGGGCTTCCCTTGCCTCGTGTAGCATTCGAAAAAAATGTTTCTGTTGAACAATGACTCGTTTTAGCAATCGCAAATGACTTTAAGCAATCTGATTTTTTTCTGACAACCATCGTACATGATGTCTTCAAAGCCGTATATAAACTACGGAATCCAGGGCCTCTTCAGAGCTTCCTCAAGTCCATATTACTGCATCTGGAGTTTACTCAATCTCAAGTGATTCTCTGGCATAATGGCTGGTATCATGAAGGAAGAAACGGAGAGATCTTCTGATGAATCCATTTGCGACCAAAAGGGGTTCAACCCAAGTATCATTGGGCTGTATGGCATCCCTGGCTCCGGAAAATCTCACTATATTTCGAAGTTGCAAGAGCGCTCCCAGTTAGATGTCAATAGCACGTTTCAATTCTTTGAGGGCTCTTCAGTTATTGGTTCTCTCCTTCCTGGCGGCCTCCTCGCATTCAAAGAACTACCTGAGGAGCAGAAAGCAAAGTTGCGTGAGGAAGCTATTGGTTCCATTAAAGACAAATGCACGATCGGCAGAACTGCTGCGATAGTAGCTGGGCATGCTACATTCTGGGATAAAAATGACGACACTGAGACTACTGTGATCACACCCAAAGATCTTGAGATTTACTCGCATATACTCTACTTGAAAATTGACCCAGAGGTTATTGAAAAACACCGTATCGGCGACTGGGCGAGAGACCGTGACATCGTGTCAATTGAACACTTAGAGAAGTGGCAGAACCAGGAAGAAAACATGCTGCGTACACTCTGTCGCGCCCATGGTATTTCCTTCTGTGCAGTATCTCCAGAAAACGAAGTGGAGTATGAAGAGATGTTCATAACCAAACTTTGGGAATTAGTCTCCGATTTTGCGATCCATAACGAGGATGTTAACTGGAACAATGCGATGACGAGGTTAGAAGAGACTATAGACAGCGATTCCGCTCGCGATGATCGACTCAAGAAAATGTTGGTTATGGATGCGGATAGGACGTTGGCTCCACAGGATGCTGGCAATATGTTTTGGAGAAAAGTCTCAAACTCCGAGGCATGGACAGGGGCAAAGCACCCGTTGAAAGAGCTGTTCAGCGGCCCCAGTGGTTACTCATATCATTTATTTCGACAGGCCACATTGCTCTATGAAGAAGCCGCTAATGACATAGCTTTCGATACTATATGCGAAGAGATAGCCTCTAAGGTGACAATGTATACAGAGTTCCTATCTATGTTACACCAAGCGGCAAAGCATGATCATGTTGGCGCCGTGGTTGTGACAAGCGGTCTACGTCTCGTCTGGGAGAAAGTCCTTGAGAGAGAAGGCCTCTCTGAGTCTGTGAAAGTTATAGGTGGCGGACGCATATCAGATGGATTTGTGGTGACTGCCGAAGTAAAAGCAGACTTGGTTGCTCATATCCGACACGCGTACCAGGTAGAAGTTTGCGCCTTTGGAGATAGTCCGTTGGATCTACCTATGTTGATCCAGGCAGATCGGGCCATAGTTGTGGTTGGCGATGAGGACTCCAGGAGCAAGTCTATGGAAGCTGCTCTGGAGGATGCTATCCGAACCAACGGGCTGACCGCAAGCCAACTTGTTCTACCGAACACTGCAAACCCGCGACTGGATTCGTTCCAACTCCCACTTCTACGACTATCACAAGCTGATATTGAGGTCATATTATGCGATTCTGTGTTTCGGTTCATCCACGCAACTCATAGTAGCGCAACCGCTCTGCTCACCACCCAGACGCGCGATGCAACTGTTGCTGGTCCAGCTCTCAGAGAAGCCCATCGTGCCATCGGGTGGTATTTGGCTGTTGAGTTTATCGGGAAGGTTATTGGACTCGACAGCTACAAGATCCCACACGTTCAAGGTAGAAGCACGGAGGGTCATCGCCTGAAAGACGAGAAAAGGACAACAATTGTACCCCTGATGCGCGGCGGAGGGCCGATGGCTGAGGGTGTAAGTGAAGTTTTTCCTCTTGCAATGTTTGTGCATGCGAGAAAGCCCAATGACCTGAAACTCTGTCACGTTGAACATCAAGACACCATCATCCTTGTCGACTCGGTCATAAACAGCGGGAAGTCGATTGTGGAGTTCATAGAGCGTGTCCGCAATTTACACGCAACTATCCGCATCGCCATAGTTGCCAACGTCGTACAGGAGAAGTTTGTCGCCAGAGAAAACGCGGCAAATCTAGGCCGCTATGGGAATGTCACTCTTGTCGCTCTTCGCCTGTCAAAAAACCAGTTTACAGGTAGTGGTGGCACTGATACTGGCAACCGTTTGTTTAACACGATACATCTGCCATGAACACATTATGACGGTGAGGCTACTTGAGTTCTAGAAAACTGAAATTTGTTTACGGCTGTAGAATTAGATAGACAATGCATTGATTTTGCGCAAACCAAGTGATATGCGTGCAATGTTCAAGTTTTATCTTTCCATTGGGCTCCTCTGACCTGTAATTGCAATATTTAAATACTCCACAAATTCCAGGGACCCCCTACAATGGAATTCCCCTTGGGCTATTTTCTCGTTAAATAAAAGACAAGCCGCCTGTGCTAGTCAATGTTTCTATCAGCCTAAATAATTATAAAGTTGCTAGTTCGAAGCCATCCAAACTTTAAAACCGCACCAGTATCTTGTAGTCGGTGGAACCACATCTCAGTTCATCATGCCCACATATGGCCTGTTCGTTCCTTACATAAAGTAATCCATGTTCCTTCCACATTTATCTTTTCGTTCCTTTCTTACATCATAGTAACGGTTGCCCCTTCCTCAGCAAACAACGCCGCAACCAACCCAATATATATATCAGACATGGACTATTCCAATACTATTAATGGTCCATCAAGACCGCAACGCACACCTACGTACCCGTTACAGTCTTCTCTCTCACCGTCGTTACCAGCGCAATACGAGGGTGGCAATAGAAACACCGATGAGGCTCCATATCAAAACAGCCACAGATACTCATATGAACCGACCTTGGACGCTAATGGAACCACTGGCGATCGCCGAGTCCAGGTACCAAAATACTATGAGCTTACAGATGATTCCCAGCTTGCTCTCCCAGCGTTGGAGGCCGCCTGCTCCTCCGATGAATACTCAGACAGCCCATCGACACCAACGTCAATGCTTGATGAGACCGTCAATATCCAAGATGAAAGAGAACAAGTTCTCCCGATGCAGCCCTTGATTCCCTTTCCAACGGCCAACGAGTCTGGCCACTACGCTGAGGATCTCACAGACATTCCTCCAACCTCACTACCAATGTACTATCCCACCGTTGTCCCGCCGCATACATTCCATCAAACATATGCCCAAACATCAACACTATGGAGGCGGCTTGAACTAAGCGTCCAGGTACGCCTATATACGGACAATACACGCCTTGAGGTGTTCCGGAGACTGATGGAAGCCGAGGTCGAGCGACGGGTTGAGGAGCGCGCAGCAGCTACTCAAAGGGCGAGTCTTGACCGAGGCCGAGGGCCTACAGCAATGATAAATGACACGCGTACTTCTATAGAAGAAAGCAATACCATAGAGAGGATTAGGCGTGAGGTAGAGGCATTACAGCACGAGATGGGGATATTTCACCTTGTCAACTCATCTAGGCTACTGTCTGGTTCGCTCGTCGCCAGCAGGGATAACAATACGTCCAACGAGGTAATCATGGAATAAAGGCTGATTAGGAGACAAGTTGTGCGGAGAAATATCTCTTCAATTTAAATACATTATCTATATGGCCTCTGCCTATATAGTATGCGCTCTCCACTAAACTAATACTCGTCCCAACTCATGTAAACATATTCGCCCCGTCCAGTACTCACTACCTCGTAAGGTATAGCTCTAGTACTCCATACCTCGTAACTCCTTGCCTCCCTGCCTCCTTTTATCATAACGCCATATCCCATATATCCATCCCCCCGCCCCGTCTAATCATAACGCCGTAAATCATAAATCATAAAATCATAAATCATAATGCCGTAACTCGTAACTCCGTAACTCATCAACGCCGTAAATCGTGCTCCTGTCGATCGTAAACTCCATGTGGTGCCTCAAATTTCTGATCCATAAATTCACAATGAGTCGCAACCACCCACATCTTCCGATGTATCGTCGTCCCATATCGTATCAAACATATCGCAGCTTCTCGTCGTTTCATATCGTAGCACATGAAGGGCAGCCAACTAGCTGGTCCTACTCAAGATCTTTCACTCCTTCCCATTCTCTCCACTCCCCAACCAACTCTACCGCCTTCCTTCCACTCCCCACAGAAGTACTTTACTTCTCCGCGTCCTCTCTCTCTCGCCCCCACTAGTCTTGTTCGTAAATCGGTGCGTCCCCGGACGGCACGGAATGCAGCGTCACCCCTCAACCCGCTCTGTCCAGTCACACTCACAACCTCTGCCAAGCAGCTCATGCCGCTTGGGAGCTTCATTTTCTCTTGCGCCTCCCACGGCACTAGCGCAAGTGCCACAGCAACCAGAGTAATGAAATACCCTATAAGAAGTGCAAGAATGACATAAAATGCTGCCATATCCGTGAGAACCAGCAGGGTCTGTGATGGGAATGTCGTGTAGGCCGCAAACATTCCACCACCAAGGATTGGTAGCAGTATCATGAGTGGGTGCACAACGGATAGAAGCGCGACTAGCCAATGTCTATTCTCAATCGCTAGCGAGAGAGCGGCGAATGGAACGCTGGAACTCGCGCTGTAGTCCGCAAGGAGAGATGGCAGGGCGCGGGTCCCGTAGGTGCGCGCAAGTTCAGTCCAGGGTGTCAGGCGGGCAACAGCGTATGCCATGGGTCTGAGGGCACCGTAAAGTGCAAGACCGATGGTTGATGAAGTGAACGAGTAGAAGAACGATGACGGGATGAAGTGTGCCCCATTGGGAGTGGTGGACAGTTGTGGGCGGAAACCGGAGCTGAGAGCAATCGATGGGAGGAAGCTGACTATAAAGAGAGCAACAAGCAAAACACCGAAGGCGATGGGCCAGAGCAGTAAGAATGACCGCCTCAGGTACCACGGAATGTAAGATGAACGGGTTGTCAACATCTGTGCCTCAGTGTCACCGCTGTATCGAGTCTTCTCACTCTTTGATGGCTCAGTACGGCCGCGGGTCATGCCATGGCGGCGAAGAGGTGCGCCTTCCTCTCCGATACAGTAGAAAATATCTTGAGTCGGATTCGTAGTGCGCCAGTATCCCAGACGGTCCGAGCGGTGCTCGAGTTTCTCACGCAGCTCAGATAGGTCAGATGCATCCTCGGTTCCCTCGTAGTCATCCATGCAGTTGCTTCGGGAAAGCAGAGCAATGATATCAGCGAGAGATCGAGGATCCCAGAGCAAGCCGGTCTCGCGGCGAAAAAAGTTGACGATGATCCCAACGAGGCCGAGCATGATCAAGATGTAGATAGCGATGAGAACACCGGCGATGCTTGTCACAGTGCTGTATTTCCAGACCCCGTTGATGTTGGTAACAGTGAAGAGACAGCTGGCGAGAGGGATGGTAAGTACGGCCGGCCAAATGAGCAAGCTGCACACCCCGAGGTATACCTGGCCGGAGTAAAAGTAGCTAAACCGGGGTAAGAGGAGGGTCGTAGGTTGGAATGGCAGAAACAGAGACTTTTGGCGAGCCTGGTGGTTTTCGGATGCCATCTGAACATATGGGGTTATGCGTCCAACAGCCGCCATGATGCCTTCAAGCCAGAGGAAAAGAGCGGCGGCGATAATCTGAGGGAGGAATCGGAATGTAAAGTACTTCGGGTCGAAGGAACCGGTATGGGCCCATAAACCCTCGGCGAATTCGATGCAAAGCCCTAGACCAATGATTGTTGAGATACATAACACCACCAAAGTTGCAAGACTCAAGGGTCGTAGAGTTTTTGGTACAAATGTGAGCGCTGGGTAACGAGCAGTATGCACTGGAGGTTCAGCAGCGAGGTATAGCTCAGATCCGCAAGTTGGCAAGGCGAGACTCGCCAACGAGTCTTTCGGGTTGTACTTGGCTGTTGGCTGTGGGAACATAGACTTAATATCCTCTTTTGACCCAAGGTCAGGCCCAGGGCCAGAGTAAAAGTCGGGCTCGTTATCATATCTGGGCTTGACATAGTCTTGCTTGAGGCTTCGCTCAGGGAACCTTGGGTACGAAGAGTAGCTCTCTCCGCTTGTCCCTCTCAGGGTTGAGCTCCTCGTGTCGTCTTCCCTTGTAATCTGATCAATTGCATATCGGAGGTACGGCATGTCATCGTTCGTTGGAGTTGGTGGTCCAGAGTATAGATATTGCGTTTGCGCCGAGTCCATGGATGGCCTCAACACTCTTGTCCCGATATTGGAGGTCATCCGTGCGGCTGGAGGCATGGTCACATAACGGCTCACCGGCGGTGAAGGCCGTGACGACCGCGGGAACTTCGCGGTTAGTGCTTCGAGAGCCTCGGAATAGGAGCGTTGATTGATCTGATCCTGTGTCGGTGGGTTGATTGGGTTGTCTGGTAGAAGGGCTGTTTCGACGCTGAGGCTACTTGACAGATCAAATTCATCTTCATCGTCGGTATGTAAGTCCTCGGCGCTGTATCTATCCTTGGAATATTTTTCATCCGCTCTTTCAACAGCAAGTTGTTTGACTATGGTGGTCATTGTTAGTCTTGGTCCTCCGGCCATGTCTCTGCTTGGCCTTCAGCGAACTTACATTGCACAGAGCAAACGTCAACTCGTCGAGAAGTCATGATTGCCCCAATTAATTGGTGATTAGCTGCGAGCTACTATTACTTGATGCAAGATGCGCATCTTCCCGCAGCTACTGCAGGCCAAAGGTATATACGTCGAATTATGATGCGGGGTTGGAAGGCTGGGAAGGGCTGGGGCGGCCGCTGCCGAGGTGGCTGGCGACGCGATCACCAACCACCCGGGTCTCAAGTCGCGTTGGACGAAACATGAGAACCCCACCACAATGCAAGGGTTGGGGTATTCAGATCGCGATAATTAGTGAAAATACAGTATAAGATCTGTGAAATTTATCTCCATTGACTGAGGTAATTAAGACTGTGGTTTACGTGCCTTCCAACGTTGTTCCTGAAAGATGTTCGCTGCGCTACTGTACCTGAAGCTTGGCGCGCTAAGCCCTACCAAATTTTATATCCCCAGCCACCTCTTGACCTTGACGCGTTATAACAGCGAAAAGTCTGCGCATTATAATGGAAACGTGTATCAGATCAGGATCAGAGAAGATTTTTTTTGCGGTTTCATATTTCTCATAAAGCCGGTATTTCCATATTAGTATTCAAAAAATCAGAGTACCAAAGGTAGTATATGTAAAGCTTGCGGTCGCTCCTGCCTCATTCCTAATTTCCTCCATCCTCCGCGGCCGCTACTTCTCCCGCCGCGCACCGTGCCGCCCTTTCCCGCGCTCTGATTATTAGTATGTACAGAGGGCTTCTCACAGGGCCTTTAACGGGGACTCTACCGGGGACTCTACCGGGGACTCTCACGGGACCTCCGTCGGGGCCTCTAAGTGGATATTTCCACACACGGCCTAGCGTACTAATTGACTGTTGGTCTTATTTGGAGGCTGGCCCGATCTTAATAGTACGTGTAAAGTTTGACGATTCATCTTTATATCTCAAACGTGAGATTCTAGCCACATAGTCATGGCCTTCTAAACCTACAAGACGTGTTGCTTCTTAGACACTGCCATATCAACCTCGCAGAGACACAGAGGAACGAACTAGCGACCGCGTACCGCTCCCGCAGCGCGTCGAAAGCCGAGTGGCTCTTCGGGCCCACTAAATTAGCTCCCGTTGGCAGCGACGAGACCTTGTATCATAAATGAACCCCAGTACTCGGGCGTCATATTGTATACATACTGAAGATTCCATTATTTTTGCTCCCCACACTATGGGTCTATCAGACAAATGTGATGCCAATGGCCCATTACGGTATTTATCATGCTAGAAAAAGACAAGGTCCGATTCATTCCACCCAAGTTGTAACAGAATTTTGTGAACCGATTGCTCCATCGCCTTCGGTCCACAGATCAGCACCATACATTCCTCAGTAGGTGACACATAGTCTCTCAAATTTTGCATCGATACGCGCCCCCTCTGGCCAGACCATGAAGTTGACCCATCTGTGAGTGTGTGTATAATCGAACACCTCTTGCTATCAGCCAGCGCAAAGGCGTCCAGTTCATCCTTGCATAGGATGTCTTCTTCCTTCTTATTTCCATCGAGGAGGAGACAAGTCGTCGGATCGTCGCGGTCTTGGATAACGGCACGTAAAACTTGGAAGATCGGCGTGATACCACTCCCACCGCATATCATCCGGAATGATCGTACAGATCGCTCGTTGTCGTTGATTGAAACCCTGCCCTTCCCCAGGTACTTGAATTTACCAATAGGTCCTTTGAAATCCACAGACGATCCAACGGAAAGCTTTTCCAAGGCCATTGTCATCTTGCCTCCTGGTATGCTGGGTGTACTGAAATATATCTTGACAAGTACATCCACTACCCCTTTCTTATCTGTCTGTGATATCGGTGTATATGCTCTGATAATGCTAGTTTTCTCGGGCGAGTCATCCTCAGCTTTTAGCATCACATGTTGACCAGTTGGCAAGCCAAAGGATTGCTCGTTGTGGTCTAGTGCAAAAGAAAATATCCGTGTGTCGCTCGACACTGTTACCTTCTTGCACAACTTTGCTTTCGTCCAGTATCTAGATTGTAAGAATATTTCTGTTGGTTCAGAACGTGTCTGTTCATCTGGCTCTTTGTTGAGAATTGCTATCGATGCTTTATCTAGCGTCCCAACGTGATAATCGGGCATCATCGCCTTTGCGGTCTCGCTGTCTGTTTTTGAGGTCAGTAACTTTACTCTGTATCCACTGAGAGGTAACTCACGTATTGCAAGGAACTCCTCAGAAACGTCCATTGCAGCTGCCGATATTATGCTTTGGGCTCCACCGGGGTGGCCTTCTAGGAATTGGGTACCATCGTATACTTCACCATTAACAACAAACCAAGGCGAGTCGGGACAGCTGTGCCGCCTTAATTCTTCGATGTTTATGCTTTTGTTTAACCCTTTTGCCCTCATATCAATCTCCTCGACAATAACCGGCTCTCTTGGCGCTTCTCCCTTTGATATTTGTCCCCAGGACCCGTTTGTCAAATCTCCACCTTCTTTCTTCACACGTTCCATCCACCCTCCGGGCATTAAGGCGGGCTGCGTTGGGTGTTCAAACTTCAGAATCCCATTCTCTTTGGTGATAGTTACTCTATACCATGGGTTATTCATCATCCCCAACACTGACCAGTACATATCTCGAGGTTGAATATTCATCGCCTCGTCCATCGCTCGGACCAGAATCGCATCGCTGACCTCGAGATCGGAGACTGGTATATCGAGAGACCATTGGCACCAGCAAAAGGAACTCTCGCGCGAGTACATGTCTACCCGGCCACCATATAATTGTGAATCGAAATCGCGATATTTGTCTTCTGGGTAATCAATATCTGCCAGTCGCCAAGCTACAGGTTTGAAGTTAGCTAGAGAAGACGGACACACGGGTTATTTCCATACATTTGCCACTGTCTAATGAAATCTCAACTCTTGTAATTCGTCGACCGCCGCCACCATATGCGTAGCCTCGCGCAGTATACGTCGCCTCAGGCGTCGTTATCGGCAATTCTTCATTATGTTGGGGATAAGCGGTGGCTGAGTTAACGCTTAGGTCGTAAATCGCATATCTGTCGTCCTGCCACCAGGATGGGTCTTTCTTTGCCATCTCGGGGCTAACCATGGTTCTATGAGATGGTCAGCTACTTATGATACAAGCCAATGCTTAATTGGGGCAGGACTCACGGTAGCACTCGATTGTCATAAATATGATACCAATTATCACTTGGAGATTCGGTGACAATCAACTTGGTCAACCACTTGACGCTCCTTCCGCCGATTTGTCCCGGGATAACTGCCCTTAAAGGCCGGCCATGGTCTGGATGGAGCGGCTCGCCGTTCATTTTGTGAGCAAGCATAATGCCTCTGTTTGGGTCCATTACCCAGTTTAGCTTCACTGACGTTCCGTAGTACCCGTTGGGCTGTTAAGGTGTTAGCCACCAAAGAACAAGCACACAGATTAAAATGTTGTACCAATTTATCAGCTCCCTCCATGCACACGAATCTAGCCCGACGCAATGGCCTCGCTCGCCGTATGATGTCCGCCATCATCGGCCCCGTGAAAAGAGCTGTCGATACGCCAGCCGCTCCCCATGAGAATCCATTCGACTTGCGCACTTGGTTCTGCTCTTTGCGCCTATTACCAGCGCATACGAGTGTGACAGGTGCTGTTATTTGGTCGAACTGTTCCAATATCTGGCGGAAGCTGAGTGTAATCGGATTCTCAACCAACCTGTGTATACCATCAGCGACATACCTCAAAAGGGTCAAAGTGTGTAGTACCCTTCAATACTCAACTCCCAGGTGGGTATTTCATAGTCCTGAACTTCTGGGACCGGCCCATGATTTCTGACGTAGAAAAGTTGCGAGCTTGTCAGGAAGCCTAATACCCGTTCAATACCCCTTCATCCACAAAACCCTACTCTGGGATTTACTCACCATCATTGAAGAGATCCGTCAGCGGTGCTTCCACATTGAATGGATGCACGCCAGTCAACCTAATTAGACGCGGATCTCGAGGGACGTGACGGTCGGGGGTGTCTTTATCCAAACTGAGAATTTCTTTGAGGGTCTTGGATACAGGTGGTAACGGAATATCCGGCAGTGCGATTGTCGATATATCTTGTTTGAGCGTCAATTCCTTTTCTCGTGTAATCACAGGTGTTAATTCTTGCGCGAAAATGGCGGATTTCATGGAGTGGACATTTAGGGGTGTCCCAAAAGTTAGGGATTCGGTGAGTATCGCCATGGTGAGAATTGTGGTATTGGTTTAACTACCATTAATATCATATCCACGTATATATACGACACATCGCGATTTTCCAAGTCAAACCCGGTACCATATTCCACATCAGCCATGCTCGGCGCATATTTCCGCGCAAACCATGGGGATTCGCTGTTGTTAGGTCAGCAAAGTCCGTAAGGCCCCTATCGAAGGCAAATTCGGAAACAAAGCAAAAAACTCACGTAAATACCTGGTTCAGCCGGTGGCATGTCCGCGGAATTATACATTTCTCGTTTTCAACCATTGCAGTACTCTGATACCTGTAGTGCGAAAGATAAAAGGGTTAAACCGGAAAAGGCCACAGCAGCATCCCGACTTCGGCCGGCTCAATAAGCTGATGCCATCTCGACGCGGGGAGCATTGGTCTGAGACTCAAAGACCAACCAACGAGCCTATAAACCTGTTATCTCCACAGAGTGTGGGGGGTTTGTTGAACGTCGATAAGGTCAGAATAAAATGTGGAGCGTCGGGTTCGACAGTTGCGGTCTAGCCCCTGAGCCCTCTTATCTCTCCGAATCCCGTCGTCAAGATAAGCTCATGATAAGAGATCCTCCAAGTTACACTCCCAAAAACTCATCGCCGGGGACGTAGAAACCCTACCCAAGTGAAGTTTTACACGGCATAATTAAGTAGCCGGCCGCTACAGATGTGTGTTCTCACGCCGATATATACTCTGATGTGTCGAGAATCCGACCCGTCGTCAACCCGCGGAGAAACGGTATGGACAAATTGCCACCATTTTGCCCGGGACGTCGCGATGTACGTCCCTAGTAAGAAAACCAGAGAAATAAATCATATAATAGAATGTCTTTCTTGTGAATGTCGTGTGATTGTCTCTAATACTGATGATTTGACGCCGCTCGTAGTGTTGAAAGATCGATATCACAGTTCGGAGAAATGCATTTACCGAGCGGAGCAGGGGTGGAATCGTCGACCATTCCAGACATTCCAAACAGTATCTACAATGGCGATGGCTTCAGTATTGACAGTCAAGCCGTAAATATCCCGGGAAGCAATGGCATATGCGCGCTACGAAAGAAGATCGTGATTGTTGGACTGGGAATGGTCGCTCTCTCATTTATGTATGGTGTCCCTTTTCGCGAAGGATTTCGTTTGCTTTTCAGGCCAGTACTAATTTCGAACAGTGAGAAAATCATCAAATTAGATGCCAAAAATCGACAGTATGATATTGTCGTTATTGGCGAAGAGTCCCATGTGGCCTATAATCGGGTCGGACTCACGTCATTTTTCGAACATCGTGAGGTCGAGCAATTATATTTGAACCCGAAGGAATGGGTGAGTGACTGCGAGTACAAGCAAACATTTTCAAAAGCTAACAGCGTGCAGTATGGCTCATTCGAGGATGGTTCGTTGAATTATCATTTGAATACCAGGGTTGAAGAAGTCCTCCCCGACCAAAAGACAGTCAGGACCTCCGCCGGTGATTTCGTCTCATACGACATCCTAGTCTTAGCAACAGGATCAGACGCAATCCTTCCAAGTCATACTCCCGGCTATAACGCCAATGGAGTATTTGTTTATAGGACCATCTCGGATCTCGAGAGGCTCATGGAATTTTCCTCGAGGCATAAGGACACGACAGGGGTAGTTATTGGTGGTGGTTTGCTTGGTCTCGAAGCTGCACACGCAATGATGAGTTTGAACGCGTTCAAGAGCTCGAAGCTAATTGACCGGAACAAGTGGGTATTAGCAAGACAATTAGATGCAGATGCAGGATCACTAGTGACCGACACCATTCGTCAACTAGGTCTTGAAGTCATGCTTCGAAAGCGCGTGGCAGCCATCAACACAGACAGCGGCAACAATGTTCAGGGCATCTTGTTCGAGGATGGCGAGTCTATTGACTGTTCATGTATATGTTTTGCAGTAAGTTTCTAATCCATTACTACCCTTCCTCGTTACTAAATTTCCACTCAGATTGGTGTAACTCCCAGAGACGATCTCGGCCAAAAGGCTGGCATAAAATGTACCGAGAGGGGAGGTTTTATTGTCGATTCAGGGTAATTATAGTTGGCACTATGATATGTAGTAATATTTGTTAACTTAAACCCAGCCTGCGAACATCAATACCTGACATATACGCCATCGGAGAGTGTGCGTCTTGGGAGAACCAAACATTCGGCATAATAGCCCCTGGAATTGAGATGGCAGATGTACTATCCTTCAACCTCACAAATCCAGAAAAGCCACCTAAAGGTTTCGATCGGCCAGACTTGAGCACAAAACTCAAGCTCTTGGGTGTCAATGTGGCCAGTTTTGGTGACTTCTTCGCCGACAGGGATGGGCCAAGGTTTCTTCCCGGAAGACGAGCATCAAAGCTTAAACCTGTTGAAAACGGAAAAAGAAGCTTATCCCCACCAACAAAAGGTCCATTGGTGAAGGCTTTAACTTACAAAGACCCATTTAGTGCTGTGTATAAGAAGTATCTTTTTACTATGGATGGAAAATACCTTCTCGGTGGAATGATGATTGGAGATACCAACGATTATATCAAATTGAACCAGATGGTCAAAAGTCAGAGAGAACTCGAAGTTCCGCCCAGCCAATTTATCCTTGGCACCCAGAACGGAGGAGAAGAGAATGCTGACGACTTGTATGAAAACACATACTCAAACCCAACGCCATTGCTGATTATATCGCTACAGGGACGACGACACTCAGGTGTGCTCATGCCACAACGTGACCAAACGCGATGTGGTTGATAAAGTCAAGGAGGGCAGCTGCAAAACAATCGCCGATGTCAAGTCATGTACAAAAGCAGGGACTGGATGCGGTGGATGCATGCCTCTCATTCAATCTATCTTCAACAACACAATGAAGGAAATGGGTCAAGAAGTATCGAATCATTGTGAGTTTCCACGGCATATAACCATTCCAGGTAGCTAACTAGATATAGTATGTATGCACATACCCTATTCTCGAGCCGATCTCTACAATATTGTTTCCGTCAAACAGTTGAAAACGTTCGTGGACATCATGCAGGCAGTAGGCAAATTCCCAGATTCGCTGGGGTGTGAATTGTGCAAGCCAGCCATCGGATCAATTCTGGCGAGTATGTATAACCGTCATGTTCTGGATAAGCCTGTCCGTGACCTCCAAGATACGAACGACAAATTTCTTGCGAATATACAGAGAAATGGAACGTTTTCCGTCGTTCCTCGAGTCGCTGGAGGAGAGATTACGCCTGACAGGCTGATCACCATTGGCCAGGTGGCAAAGAAATACAACCTTTATTGTAAAATTACCGGTGGTCAGCGAATCGATATGTTTGGTGCCAAGAAGCAGGATCTCCTTGATATTTGGACCGAACTTGTCAATGCTGGGATGGAAAGCGGCCATGCTTATGCGAAATCTCTCCGCACAGTCAAGGTTAGTGCTGGAAGTATCACCAACGCCAATTGGATATCCTGCTAACAAATTTATAGAGCTGTGTTGGAACTACATGGTGTCGATTTGGAGTTGGTGACAGTGTTGGAATGGCAATTCGGCTCGAGCAGCGCTACAAAAGTATTCGGTCGCCACATAAAATCAAGGGCGGTGTATCGGGGTGCGTCAGGGAGTGCGCGGAAGCGCAGAATAAGGAGTACGTGCTACACAATTCTACTTGGCTATAAGTACTAACTGTGTTGAAGTTTCGGGTTGATTGCCACAGAAAAGGGGTTCAACGTCTTCGTCGGCGGTAACGGTGGCGCAAAGCCGCGTCACTCAGAGCTATTGGCAAAGGATGTTCCACCCGATGAAGTCATCTCTTTACTCGATCGCTATCTGATATTTTACATACGAACAGCCGATAAGCTACAGCGTACCGCGCGATGGATTGAGAATCTTCCAGGCGGAATTGATTACCTCCGTGAGGTAGTTATTAATGACAAGCTTGGTATATGCGCGGACCTGGAGCGACAGATGGAAGAGCTAGTAGGTTCTTATTTCTGTGAGTGGGCCGAAACTATCAAAGATCCCGAAAGGCGCAAACACTTCGAGCAATTCAGTAACACCCCGGAAACCATGGATACTGTCGAAATCATTGAAGAGCGTGGACAACAGAGGCCGACATACTGGCCCCAAGATTCTGTCACGGAGGATTTTAAGAGTCACCAATGGTCGCATGTCTCTTGGCAACCAATTCTCAAAAGCAATCACTTCGCTGAAGAAAAGCCTCAGATATCGTCTGCCAATATCAAACGTGGCGACACACAGCTTGCAATCTTCAAGGTCAAAAGCAAATATTACGCAACGCAGCAAATGTGTCCGCACAAGCGTGCCTTTGTGCTCTCAGATGGTTTCATAGGAGACACTGACGCTGGGACTTACTGGATCTCTTGCCCAATATGTAAACGAAATTTTGAGCTCAACGGCGAACAACCCGGACGATGCTCGACCGATGAGACGACCAGTGTTGCTATATTTGCGGCTGAGGAACGCGATGATGGCTGGGTGTACTTGAAGCTGCCGCCCGTCGAAGAGCTTGATGCGGTGCTTGGAACGCAGAAGTGGAAAGTAAAAAAGGAAGAAGCAGTGGATCCGTTTGAGAAAGCTGACAGGGTGTATAAGAGCTTTCGGGGAAAGAAAGTTGCTGATGTTAAAGTGGAAATAATAGGGAAGCGTGCTACGGCATCTAGTGGCATTGACTGGTAGTTAATTTCTTTGTTTTGTATTTATATTTGGTGTTATGGGTTCATTTCCATTATATTTGATACCCTCTTTGATATAATGAACCTATTCACGCTTATTCAAGACCC
Organism: Pseudogymnoascus sp. VKM F-4513 (FW-928); assembly: GCA_000750755.1. NCBI lineage: Eukaryota > Fungi > Ascomycota > Leotiomycetes > Thelebolales > Thelebolaceae > Pseudogymnoascus > Pseudogymnoascus sp. VKM F-4513 (FW-928). The sequence continues at coordinate 63,674 of JPJW01002370.1, forward strand.
GAGCTATAATATTCAAGATCTGAATTTGTTATAAACCGATGCCATACTCATAATCTCGCACAGTTACGGTCAACTTTCCACTATTTGGCATCATATAACGTGACTATTTAGAAAAACTGGAATTTTACGGGGCTAAAGTTGCTCAAACATCAAATTATAGCATTCCAGTCAGTATGACTCCACGGAATATCACGGGATATATGTATAGCGGAGACACAAAAGCCTAAATAACAGGTTGCGATCATTAGCTCGGGATTACTGCTCTCCTCCATCAAAAACGGCCGCTATCGTCTTAGCTGGCGGAGAGGATGCCTTCCCCTGGAAACCTTATCGAGGACAACCAACTCCGCGGAGATGCTAAAACACGATCTATATAGCTTGCTTACAGCTAGTGCAGTCTTATCTTTGGTTACCTCATGTTCTGGCCTCTTATCCACGTGGGTTAGATAGGATCGAGGCTGGGGTTGACTCCACCCCTTATCTTCGCGTCAGCAAGCGGGTCCGCTACTGATAGCCACCATGAATAAACCAGTCTGGGGAATTCTTGCCGTTACATCATTCCCGTTCCGATATTGAGCGAGAATTCTTGTGGTAAGGCGCTTCATATTTTATCATTTTCGTGCTGGCAGAATTTTTAAGTCCAACTTGGGCTCAAACGCTTATCTTCTTCCCACAATCATTGCCGGCATTCTAAATTCCTATCAACGCCACCATCAGAACTAGCTGTAAGTTTGGGGTTTACATGCTATGACCGCTGGGTGATAGGCTGGTTTTGTCTTTGAGGCACTGATGGGCTGCTATCTAAAGGCCGACAACTCCTCAGCTGGAGAATGGACATCTCCTCGGACGACAAGTTAGAATTTCACGGCCAGCATATATGGGCTTCGTGATGCAAATACAGACAGTCTCTCTTCTTTATCCATAAACATCTTCCGCAGTTTACTTTGATCCAAGTGTTGTTTAGACCGACTTTATAATATTTGAACTTAACCCTATCACCTTGAAATACTCCCACATGGCGACGAAGTTTTTGCGGCTGCTCGTAGCCGCGCCGGAAATCAATCCCATCAACCAGAAGGCAAAATCAATTCCCATATTAAATCCTTTTGATAAATATGGACGAGTGTTCTTTTTCTCGTGGCTGGGGTTCTTCGTTGCATTTCTCTCGTGGTACTCCTTTCCGCCGCTGGTAAGTTGTTTACGGTAGAACTCCGGAAATATATAAAATCTCTAACACAATACCTTCAGTTGACTGTTACAATAAAAAAAGACCTTCACCTAAGTCAGACCGACATTGCAAACTCGAACATAGTTGCTTTACTAGCGACGTAAGCATCTGCCCGGTTTCAACACGTTTATATTCTAACTTCATTAGTCTTCTTGTTCGATTTGGCTCCGGGCCACTATGTGATCGCTACGGGCCGCGATTAGTATTTGTTGGAATATTGCTTGCTGGCGCCATACCAACGGCCATGACTGGTCTAGTCACAAACATCAGAGGACTCATAGCGTTAAGGTTTTTCATCGGCATTCTAGGTGCCAGCTTTGTGCCCTGTCAGGTTTGGACGACTGGCTACTTTGACAAAAACGTCATCGGTTCTGCAAATGCCTTGACAGCAGGCTGGGGAAATTCAGGAGGGGGTATCACATAGTAAGTCCAGCCAGGATACAGCAAAGCACTCCTACTAATACGCAATTTTGCAGCTACGTGATGCCTGCCGTCTTCGACTCCCTGGTCCAACACAGTGGACTCGCTCCCAGCAAAGCCTGGAGGGTGGCGTACATTGTACCCTTTATCATCATTGTTGTTGTTGCTCTTGGGATGTTGTTCACTTGTGATGATACACCCAATGGCAAATGGTCCGACCGTTCCATGCCCATCGAAAGGCGTTCATCCGATAGCAGCATCCAATCCCAAACAGATACGCCGTCTTCAGTCTCAATTTCTAAGGATATCAATAATATCGATGAGAAACACCCACAAGTGATTTCAGACATTGAATCCCAGAGCGACGGCACAACATACCTTGACCTCACCAAGAGCGAGTTCATTGTTCCCCCAACCACGAAGGAGATTATACAGGTCGTGATCAGCCCTCAAACATTTGCTTTGTTTGGAGTATACGCATGCTCCTTTGGAACTGAGCTTGCCGTCAACTCTATACTCGGTTCATTCTACGAAAGAAACTTTCCTCACCTTGGTCAGACAGAAGCTGGAGAATGGGCCGCTATGTTCGGACTCCTCAACGTTCTATTCCGGCCTCTGGGTGGAATCGTATCCGATCTTATCTACAAACGGACTCAGTCCGTTTGGGCAAAGAAGATTTGGCTTATATTCCTCGGCGTGGCAGCTGGTGCTCACCTGATCGCAATCGGTGTATTGAACCCCAAGACTGAAGCCACCATGTTTGGCCTCTTTGTAGGCTTGGCCGTGTTCATGGAGGCGGCCAACGGGGCTAATTTCTCTCTTGTGCCTCATGTATACCCAGCAGCAAATGGTTAGTTGTTCCCTTACCCCAGCTTACGTACATGTGCTAACTCATTCGTGCAGGTATTGTTTCTGGCACAGTTGGAGCTGCCGGTAATTTCGGTGGAATCATATTCAGCATAATTTTCCGGTATAACGGGACCCATTACGAGAGATCGATTTGGATTATTGGAGTTATATGCATCGTTGTCAACATGTCCGTGTTTTGGATTCGGCCGGTTCCTACTACGCACAAGTAACTTCCTTTGTTTAATTTAGATTTGTAATTTGCGTACAATAGCGTTGTTAAAATTCCCATGGACATTTATTAGAAATAGAACGATTTTCAAACCCATATATACCTCCATGCTAATTTTTGAACAAGAGTATGCTCCAAGCCCATTATTTAACAAGCTGCAGAAACGGCGGTTCCTTTGCTGTTCAAGTATTGAAGCAGCTGCGATGTAGAAGATACACACTTAACAGCCTCGACAAAGGTTTCCGCATTAACTAAGAACGGAGTTAGCCTTGCTTCCATCGAGTAATTACCAATACAGATAACGTACCAACTGCTCCCTCTGGGCTGGTGTGGGTATTATCATTTGGGAAGTAAGTCTTGGCTGTTGTTGCGCCCATGGATTGCCATTTCTTGACAGAATACTTTGTATGATCAATGTACTCAACATTCGCTGCTGTTGCAACCTGTGATAATTTTTAATTAGTATATGGAATATGTGTCGTGTTAAGCCTACTTACCTCCTGGGCGTAGGTCGCAAATGGCCAGTCACTCTGAAGAGTGCTTCCATCCCAGTAGTTTCTGTTAACCATGCCAGAGAGCAAAGGAATACCACCAACAGCTTGGACATCCTCGATCATCTTTCGTAGGTACCAACCAAAAGTATGGACAACCTCGGATTCACCTGTGGAAGTCGTGACGGTCGTGGTGTCCTCGCCAGTTCCGGGAAGGGTTCCACGGTCAGCTGTGTCGGTGCTCAGGTCGACGTCGTCATTGTGGCCCATCTCAATTACAACATAGTCACCCTCAGCAGTGTCTGATAGCAAGGTGTCCCAGAGACCCTCGTTGATGAAGGATCGGGTACTACGTCCATTTTTTGCTTGGTTGGAAACTGTTATAGAGAGGTAATCCCCAATATAATAGCCCCATCTGAGAAGTTGTTAGTGTATTAATTTATACATTATTGGATGCTACTTACCCCTGAAGAGCCCCTGATGCGTAGTTTGCAGTTGTGCTATCAGAGCAGATGAGGAGCTTTGGTGCTGCCTCAACAGTGGCCAATATGCTACCAAAAGCAAGAATAACACCGCTGGAGGAACTGAATAGCTTCATTTTTGATATTTTTGAATGGACTGAAGATTCATAATTTTGTGAAAAGATTAATAAAAGTCAGGTAAATTCTCCTCGTATATATATGCCAGCAAATAAATAATTGGGTCGCATTGTTCAATATAATTTACGGTTTTCATAACCACCGTCTCATAAGTTAAAGTTCTTCCGTTTAAATTAATCACCATTCTTAACCCCGCATTATGTGTAAATCATGCACCATTTTGAGTGCCCGCCAACGGAGGCGAAACGGGTAAATCTACAAATTTAAAGTTCCGCATAACGTGTAAATAATTCATAGGTTCCGAGAGGTGGTAAAGCAGCGCCGAACCAGTCGACCGTTTCCCATATCACTCATCATCTTTCCACCCCTCAAGTTATCACCAGAGCCGTTGGTCCGGTATCAGTATGTGCATCCAGCACGCCCCTCACTAAATTGAGGGTTGCGTATCCACAGATCCACCCAATATAGCCAACGGTTCCCAGATATTTCGATCTGACCACTTGGTGAATTTGCCTCGTCTCTAGAATTACCAGCCGAGTAACCCATCCATACCAATGTCGCTATTATTTAGCTCTCAATCCAACCCCAAAGCCGCGAAAGTTTCGAGTGCTACTGCTCTGCTTACATGGATGCATCGACTCTGCGAGCTCCGATGTGGTTTTTGCGCGTAACTAATTGCGAGGCTCATCACCGCAATGTTATACTTGCATCGTACTATCTTCCCGCATTGTTGATTTGTTCCTATTCGATAAAAGCGACAGATAATATGGTCAGAGATGGCAACCCTGCATCTATCGATTCAGCCCCGCTGCCCGAACAGGTGTACTAAACGAGAAACAGCTGCATGCCTGTAAGTCACACAACGCACCCTTCCTATTTTCAGGAACCCGGCGGGTCTGTGAGCCGTCATAATGAGTTTCTGCCATGGCGTATTTGCGATTCCTCCTGCAGTTGGTCGCAGTGCCAAGAGGTGGTTGAGCGCGAAAGCCCCAGCATTGAACACCACCACACAACAAGCTCTTCGTCTTGCTTGTCTTAATTTCGTGCATAGACCAATCAGTTGATAAATAGTGCTGAATTAATTCCAGGGACGTATGCAGATATTGCTCTATTTAGATTCTGCGTTGCCCATGAACGTCAAATACTTACAGCTGTCACTAACCAGTGTGGGGAAACAGTAAACATAATGTGGGGGGAAGCACTCACCCGGCCTGTCAGCTCCGCTTTGCTTGGCAGCAGGTGCCTCCAGCGTCCAAAATCGACAATTGTGCTGTGCATGGCCGCTCCCAACCAAGCCAGGCGGATCGGTGCCAAAAGCTGGGCACGGCACAACGGCGCAGCCTTATAAGACTGCGCACCGCATGGCGTATTACAGCATTTGGTATGATTCATTGTCCTCATGGGAGCAATGCAGCCACGAATAGCCAACCAACAGCCAACAACATGGTGTTTACACCGCCTGAGTCACCTCAGCCGCACCTTTTTCCGCTGGCTTCGTTGGAGATTTGCTACATATGACTGACCACAATGGCTTCCTGCCTCGGTACAAAAGATGACGTTCATCTCCTAATATTATTGTTTATTCCCTATTCAAGTCTCCGTTCAATTAACCCACAATGGCGTCGGTTCCGGTAGAGGTCTATGATCTCCTCATCTTGGTTGATGCTACCAGTTCCATGTATTCATATATCCATTTCCTCCAAACATCTCTGCCGCAAATTATTTCAATCTCCAAGGTCACCGATTGCTTCTCGCGGATAGGTTTGCTCGCATACCGAGACTACAGCTCTCAAGATCTGTTAGAGTGGTCAGGATGGCTCTCTCCATCATCCCCCTCGGATGAGCAGCCGGATTTGATCGAGATAGCAAAAAATATTACTCCCAAGAGTGGCGGGGATATACCCGAAGCCACCAAAACAGGATTGGCGAAGGCGTACCAGCTTATGAGACCCGATGCGACTACCATCATCCTCCTATACACCGATGCCCCTCCTCATACCTTCGTGAATGGCTCGATGACAAAGAAGCGCTCTAATCTACGCGACGAGCAGGAGGCTCTTGCAAAATCACTTGCAAAACCAAACACCAAGAAGAACTTCTGGCATACCTTTAAAAATGGAATGTCCCTGTCGAAGCCCAAATCGACTCCTGTCAGTTCGGAACCCTACGGGGGCTTTGGTCATAACTTCGCGGATTGGGTTTCCGCCGCCAAGTGGCTCTCGGGGCGCTCTGGAGACAAGAAGGCTCAGGTGTTCTGCATTCTTGACCGTCGTATGGACTTTCAGGCGACCGGTTATTACAATTATCTATCGGCAATGACTGGAGGCGCCTGTTTCCGCCTGGCTGAGTTTGGAAGTGCCCCGATCTCTCGATTGACGGTTGAAGTGTTGTTAGCCTGGATGGGAGTTAAGAATGTGAAACTTTCAATGCCCGTCGGACTCCTTCCGGGGTACCTATTTCGATACAAATCTATCGAGGGAATAGAGACGCTTATAGACGAGAGAGATCCCAACGGAGCTGCTTTCTTCGAAGTGCCTAAAGAGGTCGCCGGATTGCCCAAACCTCACATAGTCACCGAGGAACGAGTCTCCGCACATACTCTGGAATGCTATCTTCCGAAAAAGACGACGCCTGTTCAAGACTTTGCAAAGCGGTATACGGCAGACCCGCAATATAGAAAGATTGCCGTTGAAGAGCTCAAGAAACTCATTGATGATGATGTCTCTGCAATATCTCTCAGCCCTGTATTCGGTTCATTGTGGAGGGCTGTCTGCAGCGACCGAAAGAATTCTCTGCGAGACGAGCTAATAACCGCTTTCGGCCTTCAAATAGACCGGATAAGAAACTCCAATGAAAAAGCCCGCATGAAGACCTGGCTTGAAGAGTCATACGACTTCACAGCTGAGGTAATGGATGCCATCGCATCAGTGCCAAAAGCGCAGCGTTTCCCATGTGTTTGTCTCGACCCAACAGTACTATTTGCTCAGGGCGCTAACAAGGATGATGAAAACAAGATAATCACTTCACTGCAGCGAAACGAGCTTCTTGAAATCGGACGCTCCTGCGACTTCCGGATACTTCGCCGGCTCGGTCGAGTCTTGACAAGTCTCACGTATATCAATTCGGCGGAGGAAATGCCTTCACACATTGCTGCTGCACCTGAGATACAAATTCCAAGAATCCCCATGGCTCTAGCGTCAGAGGAATACGACAGGTATTTCTGGCGGATTTTACTACACATTGTGGTGCCTGGGACTATGCTTTCAGAAAGAGCGGCAGCATTACTCGCCGCGTTGAGCATTCGTCTGGGCATCGAGCCGCTCTTAGATGCGGCTTATAGCGAGATGCTTCTTTGGCGGGACAGGTGGAATGGCCTGGAAATTCCTGAAACATGGAATGTCAACTGTCTAAGTCTGTTGCTGGATGCTGATGAGGCATATCAGAAGAGGGAGGGCGCAGAACCTGGAACAGCCGTAAGTACGAATCCGCGACGCGAGGACGAAACCCCCCCAAAGCGCCACTCTTTTAAATATAGGTTGCTAAAATTCCGTGTAAAGACAAATGAGAATGCGTCGGATAAGGGGCTACTCAATCCTCGGGATCGAGTGCTCTTCGAACGGCTCACGTCCTATAAGATGCTCGAGTTCAACCTGACCACAACCCTAAGACCACAAATTGGATGGACTCCTAAAAAGACATCCCTCGCAGTCGGCCCAGTCGTCACTTGTGTCTCATGCGAATACCCCCGCTCAGTCACAATCATGGGCGCGGATGGAAAATGCTGCATGTGTCTCTGGACGCAGTACGAGTCCGCAGAGGCGCGCGAGGCGGCCATAGCAAATATTGCCAGTAAAACCGACAACGAAAATACCCCAGCAACCTGGGTTGAGTGTAATTTACGCTCCTGTCGTGCACAATACGTCGTCAACTCACCAAGTACACTAAAGGTCAAGCCAAAATGCCACTATTGCAGGTCAGGCACTAAAGCGCCCGTTCTCGAGTGCTCAGAGTGCTTGAACAGGGTGATTTACCCTGAAGCGTACCGCCCTGCCGATTTGGGGGATTTCAAATGCTACGCCTGCACTGCTGGACGGCAGACTACCGTCGAAGTGGAATCAGACGCTCGCACTATAGCAAAGGAGTCTGGTACTGAGTGGCTCCTTCGCAACGACGACAAGACGATCGCAGACCCTTTCAACAAACAGTCGCTCTTCCGGATCATCACAGACACCGGCATAGAAGGCTTCATCAAGAGCGTAGAACCACTCCCCCTCGCAGCCCAATCCGGGCTTACGCTACAAGGGAAACTAATCCGCAACACCCCCGACGTAATCGCGGAGCTCCAATCGTGGGTCCTCCACCGCAAAACCGAATCCAAATCCTGCTCCCTCTGCTTCCTCCCCTTCAAGCAGGAGAACCTCCTCCCCGTCTGCGGACGCTCCGGTTGTTCTCAGCGCGCCTGTAAGGACTGCTTGGCCGGGTGGTACGGCCTCAATGTCGCGGGGGGGATCATCAATATCGCTGCCCTCTCGTGCCCGTTCTGTCGGCGGAGACCGGTGGAAAAGACGCTGGCGAGATGGGGGAATGGTGTCCATGCTGTTGGTGGGCTGGAGGTTGCTGTTAGGGGGGCGGGGGAGTGGATGTATGCGTGGTGTGGGGGG
>JPJW01002371.1:0-55924 GCA_000750755.1 Pseudogymnoascus sp. VKM F-4513 (FW-928)
TATATCTTTTATAATAGACCTAAAGGATTATATCTATATACCCTCTAACTTATACTCTTATATACTACTACTATAAGAGCTAGTGCCCTATGTCCTTATAAGGATAGGTTAGGCTATAGTCTTACTATATTATAAGTAAATTATAAATAAATTAGACATCTATATAGGCTATATTTATAGGCTTAGGGTTAATAGAACTATACTATAGTTTTGTTATAGTCCTATATAGACTACACCTTATTTTTACTATATAAAATAAATAGAACTATACTATAGTTCTAGATAACTATAAGTTAGGCTTCTTTTTACCCCTTCCCTTATACTATTAAGTGTTATATAATACTAAGAGAAAATAAAACTATTAATCTTCCTATTTGTTCTAAATTATAACTACCTTATAATTAACTCCCTAGGAATCCCCTTAAGCCCTAAGCCCTACCTATTAAACAGTTCCTACTATATAATCCTAGTGTGTTTACACTATAGGGCCCTAAGGTTAACCTTACAAAGCACTGTCTCTCTAATGACATAGGAGTAAAGGCGTTCATCTAGGTTGAAACCTAGCAGGTGACTAGCAATGTAGGCAAGGTAGCCCCTAACTTTTATACACCTAACTATATAGGCATTTAGACAAAGCCACTTGTCGTTAGGGAAGGGGTGCCGTTTGTAGACAACAGGAAGTTCACGCACTTCTGTAAATATACCTTCCTAGAAAGTAGGGTCTAAATCTGCAAACTAGGTTAGCCCTCAAAGACCTAGTGAAAGATCGGGAATTCCTAGGATATATCTAGAGAATTGCAGAAGGGAAGTTGGCTATTTTCACGGACGACTTTTGCAGGAGAAACGTCGAGATTTTCCTCGACATCACCACCCTAGGGAAGCGGAACTCCATCCTGCCGTCGCATCTCCCTTCTGCTATCACATCTCCCTTCTACCGTCGTACGTTCTGCCGTCGTACGTTCTGCCGTCGTACGTTCTGCCGTCGCACGTCCCTTCTACAGTCGCATCTCCCTTCTGCTGTCGCACGTCCCTTCTGCTGTCGCATCTCCCTTTTACACATCTATTCTAGCCGAAGCCCTAAAACTTGCCGTCCTTTATAGATCCATTTGGCGCCTTACATACAACGTTCTACCGCTCCTTGCGCCTTGTGTTCTGCCTCTCGCGTTTGTTTTCACACCTTACATTCTCCCGTTGTCTCTGCACCACTTGAGTTTCTTTAATTCAGGTACCCCGCACCTCTAGTGTTTACTCTACAATACGCGCATCGCGCATCGAAATTTTAGAAAATGAAACTTTTCACCTTCTCCCTCATTCCAAAATGTGACTGCCGTGTGATTCCCTACAAGCTCCCGCAATCCCCGATCTGCCCCACTACCCCACATCTAACAGGGGAATCCTCGTTATACTGTGTTACGATCGTGGTGGTGTGAATAGATGGTTTCAAGTCCTACGTGACTACGGCATCTCAACTTAATAATGCCCTGCCACTGCTTCGTTAGATTGTAAAGCGATAGAAGTCTAGATCTTGCAACCATACCCCCAACTTAGCAATAGCCTCCTATTGCTTCGTAAGACATGCAATCTAGATCGTAGGCACCTCTACGGAATCGGAGTTTAACTTGCGTCACCTGACATGATTTGTAAGCCTCGGGCCTAGAGGTAACGCCGACGTCATCATCCCGCCGTCGCGACGTAGTTGACACCACCACCACAACCATCCAGACCATTCAAAGGCCATTTATTACACATTTAAGTGGTGCAGGAGAATGCGATATATGTATCATGCACTTCCACGCTCCATCTCACGATCCATAACACGCGGCAACACTACAAAATTTAATCCACTTTATTCTGCGTCTATCAACTATCGGGGTATCACAATGGCAACCTCACGCAAGGTCCAGCTTTCGCCTGAGGACTCGGGCGTCTTTAGTCTAAACAAGCCAACTGTAGAGAGTGCCCAAACGGCGAGCCGTCTATTGCAGGAAAATCATGAGGTAGATATCATCATCGTTTGAGAAGACAAGGCTAACACGTGAATAGAAATATGTAAGCCAGTGATTAAAGATTCCACTGCACCAAACTAATTTTAAAAGAACCTATTCTTCAACGAGGAAGGTTTCCATAATCACATCGTGCACCAAGTTCTAACCCTTTACGGTCTTGGGGCCCCTCCCGATGTGATAGAGAGGCATTACAAGGCCAACACCTCGTACCAAATGAAGCCAAAGCCACTGAGAGAAGAGAACGTAAAGGCTATGAGCACGCCAGAGGGGTTCAAGAAATTCCTAGGTAATACGGACAACACGCAAGACTATATCGAATTCTTCCATCGAGAGCTCGAAGCAAAGAGCGTAGAGACAGTCCTGCAAGAGTACCTATTCTCTAAATCTGAGCTTGCAGAGGATATGCTTGCGAGGTTATACGGCGGTATGTCCATATTCCTTGTATAACTGCCATCTGCTCACTTCCATAGGATTCCTCCACCCCCTAATTCATCTTGGCTTCGGTCTTGAATTTAAACAGCCCGTCATTATCGCCGAGGCGCTCGCAGAGACTGCAGTCCACGATATCTGGCTTCTACCATTCTTTTCTGGTGCCGAAAAACTGGCAAAGGAGACCAAAATCTCCAAGACCCTCTCCCAGCTTGTCGAGGATGTTGATTCGGATGAGAAGTTAAAGGCGTCCGCTAAATGGGTATGTCCCGCCGTCTCCTTGGAGACCATAGTACTAACTACACAGGCTGACGGCAACAAAATCCGAGATGGGGTCCTCAAACGCGCCCCGCAAGAGATGATTCACCATGCCTCAAAGTACCACGTGCCGCTGGAGCAACTCTCCCAAAAGACGGCAGAAATGATGGACGCTACCATATTTTACACGGCAGCAGCACAGCACCCGCCAAAGGAGATCAAGATTGACTTCTTCTTTATGCACTGCGTGAACGCGTCCATCTTTTGGCCGACATTCAACGCACTCTCCTGGCTAAGCGACGAGAACAAATGCCGCCTTCTGGAATGGAAAGGGCGCCTAGATCTGGCAATGTATGTCTCTCGTGGAACACCACAGTTGTTAAAGGAAGAGATCGAGGCTTATACCGCGGACACCGGCAAGGATGTGTCTTGGCAAACGCTGGGGGAGAGGCTTTACAAGGTTAAGAGAGATGACGGGCATGCTGTTAAACTCCTAAGGGCACTTGGTACTGCGGAGCGGGTATCCAAGGGGCTCAAAGGTGGGAAAGTACAAAGGGAGCAGTGGTTAGGAATTGGGAGGATGGTGGTGGACAGCGTCGAAGCCGTACAGGGAACAGACCAGAGTCCATGGGCTAGAAGCGTCGGCTTTGATAAGGCTTGGGATGATGTGAAGGAAAGGCCAGGGAAGACTAGCCTGTGAATAAGTTACGTATGTCGGCCTGAATGAAGTTCACATAACCCTCGGTTGCTCATCTTTGACGGAAGCCATATTGTCTGATAAACTAGCACTTTATCATTGATTCCAGCCCAGAATTGTAAGCCTCTCCATCTAGTTGAACAGCTCAACGGCATCAAAGATCTAGCGGCGTTAGCATCAACTCCAGCATACGACAGATCATAACTTACGACGTTTGGCTGCAAGTAGGTGTCCCCACTGCTGCCAGAGGCAACATCAATGGTGATGGTGTTGCTTCCAGATACGAGTGTCCCCGCAGGGATCGTCACATCATACACCTCGCCGAACCCACGGTAGGCGCCCCTAGTGACACCACGGCTGTCGATCTTCGTGGGAGCAGCTGGGGTGGCCCCGGACCAGCTGTTGACCTTTGCCACTGGCCTAGCTCCTGCAAACGACAGCGTCGTTCCAATGCGGAGTGTTGTCGTGCCGCTCGGTGCGGAAGAAAGGGTGAACTTGATTGTCGCGGGGGTGTTGACCGACTTGAACAGTGCCATTGGGAAGTCGCTGACGGCGCTGCTGCCAACGGTGTAAGTCAGTGGCCCCCAGCTGCTCATGCGCGAGTCGCTAGGGTGCATTCTGAGCTGCTTGTCGGCATTGCGGAATCCCGTTGGCTGGCCATCCCAGTCTCCGATCTTCCAGAGGGTGTTGCGCGACTGGCTAGCCCCGGCAATATTGGATGTGGTAGTTCCTCCGGCGGTCACGGAAACACTCTGCGATGCCAATTGGAATTCACCCTGGTAGAGCTTCATCGTGTAGGTTCCCGGCTTCATGGCTGGCGAGGTGAAGGCTCCACTCGACGAAGCATAAACCCAGTACTGGGAGGCCGAGTTGTACCAGTGGAGGACGATCTGGAAACCAGATGCAACCCCGGTAGCCGTACCCTTGACAACACCTCTGCCAGAGTCGGCGACGTAGCCGCTGATCCCCAGGTCGCTGAAGAACGCAAAGTTGGCATCGACAGACGATGGGACTCCACTGCGACTAAACTGAAGCGCGTAGGGGCCGTGGAGCCCTGTGCGGTAAGCCTCAGTCTGCACGTGTCCCGAGTTCATGTAGTTGTAGAGCGAGGTGTAAGCTCCTCCGTTGTTGGTGTTGATATCACGGAAGAACGGTCCACCAGAGCTGGCTTCTTTGCCGGGTGTCGATAGCACCATGCACGCGTGGATGGTCGCATCGCTGGCGACAACACATTGGACCTTGTCGTCGATGAAGCGCTCGCTGCTGTAGAACTTGCTTCTTGTCTCGCCGTTCACGAGGTAAACATCAGACCCCTCAACCGCGGTTCCGCCAACAGTGGTGGAGGCCGAACCAAAGGGGTACTCGACGGGCAACTTGGTGCTGTCGAGACGAGCAATGTAGCGCAGCTCTCCGATGGCGGGTTGGGCATTGGTGTTGGTTGCCATGTATACGATGCTGTCCCCAGACTTGATGACATAGTAGTGCGTCAGGTCGAACGAGTCGCTCTTGGCCACGCAGGTAATCTTGGCATATTGGCCTATAAACTTAGCATATGATCGAATATCAGTCATGAATACTTACTGTTGATCGTAGTAGCCGACACCGTGGTCCCAGATCCGAGTCCCGAGGCGATGTGAGAAAATGTGCTCTGATACTGATACTCAACACCGCGGTACTTGATCGAGGTGATATCGCAGTTGGTGCGGCTGACGGTCACAACAAAGGACTCGGCAGAACCGGCGTCAATGGTATAGCTCGCAGTGGACGTCGTGATACCAAAGGCAGCAAGCGCTGAAGAGGCGCAGGCCAGCAGGGCTACGGACTTTGCAAAGAGATGCATGGCTAAAGGATCGTCGTGTTCCGGCAATTGCAATTGGCGGTGCAAACACTTGGGACGAAAAGGATAGCAGTTCGAGAAATCGTTTCCAATTTATAGGATCATCGCAGGATCATCAGGGCCGGCCTGGCCTGCCGCGATAACCTTGGGCATGTTGGCGTTTTCGTCACCGGTTAGAAATAGATTGCGGAACAGCGGGTATGTCCTCCTCGACAATCTAAACGGCTTTAGTGGCCCCGTCCGTAGAGATTGCTTCTCACCCCTCGTCCGAACACTTCAATGCATTAAACAAAGGTCACAAGATGAGATATTCTCCCTCCCGCCTTGGGTGCCTCTGGGGAGAAATCTAGTTGTCGTTCGTGCGAGGTTAATCTTCTCTTGTAATATGGAAAGTTTAGAAGGGTTCCCCGCAATGCGGAGAACGGGGGAATTATCCACTAATGGCAGTTTAAGCTTTATAGTTTTAACTGCCAATCCCTGCTCCTTCCAAACGTCCAACCCCAGTCGCCGTCGGTCACTCTTACGGCGACGTCTCCGTTTGCCCGGTATATTTCTTCGGCATCGGTTTATCGAATACCGATTTCAGTGAGCATCTGTCGATCTGCGGCATAAGCATTTCATGACAGCTCCATCGTGCCAGGTTCCCCATCTCGCCGGCATATTACAGGCACAGTCTCAACTGCCGATCCCCACGACGGCCCCTGGATCACAAAAAAAGATTCGGGTTAACCGTGGTTAAAATATCGAATATAAGCCTTTTATAACAAGCTACATGATTCTAGGTTCTCCATCTGCCCGACATAGTTCAACATTACTACCGACTTCCATTATGTCGTCCTTGAATCTTGCCAACCACCTTCTTCACTGCCGACCTCGCACGCTCAACAAAACTAATGGGGACAACAGCACGCTCAAGCTCGCGATCATCAACCTGGATCCGCTTGCCCGCCGTCGTCCTCGAAGGATCCGTATCGTCAAGCCACCCAATAATGTCATCAATGCCCCGTAGGACCCAAGGATGACGCTTCACTTCTCGCAGCTTGATGCGCTCGGCCGGATCCTTCACTAACATCCGGCGCAGGAGATCAAACAGTTCGTCGTCGATATCCTCCATCACAAGCTCTCCATCCTCTCTGTAATCACCTTCCCTAACTTTATGGTCCGGGTCTGGGGTTCCAGGGTTGACGGCTTTGAGCCGCCGCCTGGGTATATATACATCTTGCTGCGCAATAGCTCTAAACAGCTGGTATTCGTCTTCGGCCAGGAAGGGAATCCTGGCAAATATAAGGCAGTAGAGGGTCACGCCCAGCGACCAGATATCAATCTGGTCGTTGATCCTCGGCTGTGGGGTATCGAGATCCGTATAGCACAATTCTGGGGCAAAAAAGGCCGGCGTGCCGACCGTCTTTGACAGCTCAACGTCATCGTCAAACTCGGTCTCGTCAGACCCAGACACATTCTCCCCTTGCTCGCCATCCCTCGTTGGCCTGCCAAAGAAGGAGACGCCAAAGTCGGATATCTTGACCCGATGCTCCTTTGTCCACAGTAGATTCGCAGGCTTGATGTCGCGGTGCACGATTCCTTCATAGTGTAGATACTCCAAGCCGAGGACTGTATCTCTAAAGGTTGACCGTGCCTGGTCCATCGTGAAGCACGGGACGTAGGAAAAGTCCTCCTCAAACGAGTCATTGTGGGTGACATCGTCAACCGACGACATGTGTGAAATGATGCTGTCGGCCATGCTGGGTGACCGACCACGGTTCGCGAGCGCATCATCTCGCAGTGCGAGGGGATTGCCGCTGCCGAACCCCCCAGTGGTGGATGACAGCGTTGATGGCGTCGACGGCAGTGGGAATGGCTCATCATCTTCATTGTCGCTATCGATTGGCCCAATGTCCAGGTACGTCGGTGCAAGGGTGCGGTGTGCGTTGGAGCTTGTGCGCGACGGCGTGCAAGATGCCGCACGCGATGCCGGGTTCGAGTTTGGGTTCGAGCGGACGATCGAGCTGTGCGACACGTGTGACGCGTGCGATTGGAAGGACCGCGGTATGAAGAGCGATTCGTGCGTCGGCACGCGGGAAAGCGGCGTCGCATCGCCAAAATCGTCCTCGTCATCTCCATGCTCCAAGCTCCAAAAGTCGGCCGATGAGTGCGTCTGATTGGCCATCTTTGCCCGTTGCGCATCCTTGCGGATCCTGCGTCTTTCGAGCATCTTGAACAGCCTCTCCTCATCACCGCCGTCCTCCTCACAGCGCAGTTCTCTTTCTATCCGTCTCCTTTCGAACGCGCAAATCTGCGAGGTGCCTTTGCGTCTCCATTTAATCTCTCCGAGCTCGACGTACTCGAGGATCATGTAAATTTTCTTGTAGTCGGGGTCGTCTATCACTTCGTACAGGCCCACAATGTCGGGGTGTCTTATCTTCTTGAGGATGGCAATCTCTCTCTTCGTCTTCGTCTCCGGAGAGGAGCTGACGCGGGTGAGCCGGCGCTTCTTCGAGTACCGCTGGATGATCTTGATGGCGACCTTCTCGTCAGTCTCAATGTTCCGCGCAAGCTTCACCTTGCCGTGCATGCCGCGGCCGATCTCTCCGAGAATCTCATATTGGTTGATGAGCTTCCGGCCGGTGATGTAGTCTTGTTCGATGGCCGCTTTGTGTGTCCTATGGAGCAAACGTTAGAGCATGCTAAGCCTGGCGGAGGGTGCAGGGCTACTCACTCTCTGACCTTGTGCATCTGCAATGGATGCAAAAAAGGGCTACCGGCGGGCGTGCCAGACGACGAGGCCGGGTAGAGACGAGACGGGGAGCTGTTTTGCGAGGGGCTGTAGAGCCCTGGGCTCGACATGGCTGAGGTGGCAGCCACGCCCTGTGTCTTTATAGGGTGGGGATTCATCCTGGCTGGTGAAGTTGTTCACTGCTGAAAACCAACATGGTGGTGCGCACATTCAGTGCATAGTCCCGCAGCTCAGTGGAGGTGCGGGAATGGGTGGAAGGGTGGGTGTCCTGTGAGGATTAGGAACCGGACGGTAGTCGAGTGCCGTCGAGTTGTAGTCGCGTGCAGCCGAGTATAGGTCGAATAGAGTCAGATATAGTGTAAATATTGAGGATTTGAATGTTGAGGAATTTGTGACGTCGGAGAGGAGCGGCGGGATGGGAGAAAAGTTGTCTCGATGTGAGTCGTTGAGTGGGTGAGTTGAGTGGGTGGCGAGGGGCGGAGGGGCGAGGGGCGCGGGTGGATAAGGCAGAGCGGGCGGTGAATGGCCAAAAGTGCGGCGGGTGGGGTCTGGCAGAAAGAGCTCTCTTTGTGAATTACAAGTGACGATGACGATGACGACGAGGGGCGACGGTGATGATGGAAGAGAGCGACGACGAGGGCGACGACGACGAGGATTTGCGCAAGTTTTGAAGGAGGTAAAGAATGAGTAGAACAGGTCGAACAGGTAGAACAGGATAAGACGGGAGTAATGGCTGGTGAGTCGTATAGTCTTTGCTGTGGATGGATGATCGGCAAGTTACTCGAAGTATGTTTGTACTGTACAATACAATTTAGTACCTGGTGGTACCTGTGTGCTGTTGGTACTGCTGGTGCTGCTGGTGCTGCTGGTACTGTTGGCACTTTTCTTCTCATCTCCATGGAGTACTGTGCTGCGAAATGTCCGTACTGAGATGTACCCTGCTTGTTCTGCAATCTACGCCGTGGTGTTGTTCATCAGTTTTTGGGTATTGATTGTCTGGTTATGTACTCTATTGTATCGTTGGGTTGCGATGGGTTTAGCAGACCGTATGGACATACCATATGGACATACCATATGGACATACCATATGGCTTCTTAAATATGACTACGACTTGACTTCTAACATAAGGCTTATGGATTATAGGATGGGGCTGGGATGCATACGTTGGGATGTGGGTATACGGGAGAGAGAAAGCATGTCCTGTCCCCCTCAACACTCAATACTTGCATCTCCCATCGCCATCACTCTAACAGCTAAAAGCGGCAACATCATATCGCCGTCGTCGCTCCCTTTCACTTGCCCGCCGACGCCCCATGCTGCCCTATCTGCTCTGCCCTGCCCTGTCTCCTTGCCTCCCCTGCCTCCCCTGTCCTCCAGGCCCCCCTCGTCCACAGATCGAGCCAATCCTCGGCCAACGATAAGAGAAACTCTGGGGTTGGCACGATGCACAGGTACCTGCTTAACGATGGCTGATGATGGTCGATGGCTGATGGATGATGGATATAGATGATGGCTCAATGTCTCACCCAGCAATCTCCCATACTCATCCGTACTGTACATGCTCTCAAACAAGTCCAGGATTGTGGCCAGTGAGAGCTGATGGGACTCCTGGGAATCCCGTCGTTGTGGGCAGACAGAGGTGTCAGCGGCATCAGCGGCGTCCTTGGGTTAAGACATGGCCGCGGACACATGCTCACCGGAGGAAGAGACATCGCCCTTGATTTGTAAGGGTGCCGATGGATGCTCAACTGTGCTGCGTCTGTCCGGGGCACCGGCAATCGAATACAGAATGCTCTTTGCAACAGCCGCCCAATATTACCACCGACAGCTAACCAGGTCACGGCAAATATCCCGCATCGAAAGCTATGGCCTGGCCTGGACTGGGACGTGGTCCAAGCCTGCAATTTGGTACTCTGCTGCACATGTGCGTGGTGGTGTTGTGGCGGCCGCCAATATCCCATATTGCACAGCATCAGATTGCCCTGTCCTGAGCGACATCCTGGCTTTCCCCTCTCTCCTCCCGCGCCATGCCATCTGTATCCGCGGCAAAGCGAACAATCCCACCACCAACATCCCCAATACCCAACTTCGACAGTGACAGTGCCAGTGCCAGAACTGAGACAGGCCTCACCTCAACACGCACTATCGACGCTCGGCACCGTCGGCGGCACGCTTACCTCAACCCCCCAACTGAGCACATCCCAGTCAAGGTCAGACAAACAAGACAATATACCCAGACCAACCAGCCCCCAGCGCCGCCGCAAGTCCGCCTCTCCTTGCCCAAGACAGACCTGCCAGCGATCCCGCAGGATAGCGCCCTTTCTCCCAGGCAAGCAGCCCTGCCAGGCCAAGGAACGGTCCAAGCACCCTCGATGCCTGCACAACGTAACTCCGCTTCCCTTCCCTCCCCGTCCGTCGCGCGCGGGGCCGGCGCGCATCACGACCGATTAATCCCCTGTGGCCGCCTCAGCCGCGGTCCCATCCCATCCCCAAAATGCGCGACTTTTCGATCGGGCCCAGCAGCGGGTGGCCGTGCACTCAGTGAGCATCATGCACAGTACTCGTGCAGTGCAGGGCAGGATGTAAGCTGGCTCCGCTGCGATAGGACTCCGCTAGTCGACGAAATGGAGACCTCCTGCGCGTCATCCCGCTAGGCCCGGCTGTCTGCTGCGGCGCGAGTCGAGGATGAGCGAGGGAGACAGGGCGACAGGGAGCCCAGAGGCTCATTGGATTGGTGAGAATACCCCAGAGGATTGCTAACTCAACTTTTCCATGCCCCAATTGTCGCAAGTGCCTCAGGTTTTCCCCCATGTTCCGAGACCCAGGAGCCGTCATCGTGGCTTAGGCACCGCTGCGCTCTTG
This sequence comes from Pseudogymnoascus sp. VKM F-4513 (FW-928), assembly GCA_000750755.1. Taxonomy (NCBI): domain Eukaryota; kingdom Fungi; phylum Ascomycota; class Leotiomycetes; order Thelebolales; family Thelebolaceae; genus Pseudogymnoascus; species Pseudogymnoascus sp. VKM F-4513 (FW-928). Next base: position 10,825 of record JPJW01002371.1, read on the forward strand.
GTTGGCTGGGGTACAGGTGAGCGCCGCTTTTGACATTTTTGGTGGGAGCCGGGGAGAAGGTTGGACTCATTCTTGGCCTGCTGCAGCTACATAGATAGCATGTATACATCGAGCCCCTCCATGTAGAGTACTTTTGTGTCGTGCTCCTGCTTCACTCCACAAGACGGACTCAGGACGGGCCGACAATGAGGTTCTGTGTTCGGTGCTGTGCAACCCGCCCGAGCTCTGTATCCCATAGACGGCGACGAACACATGGTCAGTGCGACTGCACATCAGATGCTGATGCAGGCACTTCCGCGGAAGCCAGGCCGTATCTGTGATCGGGGCTACGCATCACGGGTGATCAAAGTAGGTGGGATGAGAAGCTGGCTCGCATGGTGCACTAGATCGCAGTATTTTACAGTATCTCGTATTAATATGGTACAGTATGGTACAGCTTCTCATGGTCTCTTGGCGCTGTGGCCTTGACATCCGTTGAGAAGTCTCCTTATGATATTGTGGCGTCCAAGGCCAAATACGTGACTCATGATCGACATCAGTTTGATAACCCATTGGCCATAAAGGCCAGCTCAAGACTTGATGCCAGGAGTCTTCGCCTTCGCTGCAACGGCATCCCTGGCCTTGGTGTCCCAGTTCGCCTTCCCAACACCATCCATCAACTTGCTCCGTGGAGGCGTGCACGGCATTACAGGGCTCTTCAGCGGCATAAACCTGTCCAACAACTGCCCCTGCACAAAACTTACCAACATCGTGGAGATCCAATAGTACAGCACTCCTGCCGGCAACGCCAGCGTCAGCGGTCCCGCTGCCAGTGCGAGAAGTTTCAACATGTTCCGAAGCCTGCGTTGAAAAGCAGACGGTGTACCCGCTGGGGCTGCGGTGCGCGTGAAGTAGTGGGAAGGCACGAGGTGGAGCAGCATCGTTGCTGACAACATAAATGGGAGAATGAGGAGTGGATCTGCGACGGTGAGGTCGACAAACCACAGAGGCCCTTCGGTAGTCATCGAAGGTTCTATCGTGGTGATAGCTGTGGATATGTCTGTTGTCGCGGTTGCACCAGACGCAGTTTCAGCGGCGCCCTCGGCGGTTACAGACGGCGCGGAGCTGAAAATCAAACGCAATAGTCCCTGGCCAGCTCCAGCCATCCGTCGGATTGACTCGATGATGACAAGGAAGAACGGCAGTTGTAGCGCCGGTGCGAGGAACAGCTTGTAGCGTTGGCAGGAGAAGGCTTTGTAGATTTCCATTGTCTTGCGTGCAGCCAGGACTTTTGTGTTGGCTTTTTTGGATGGGTCAATGTTGCGTTCCAGCGCCCCTCTCCATGCTGTAATGAGAGGCGTAAGGCTTCGTTGCTTCTCCATTATGCGGCGAGACCATAGCGTCAACGGGAGGAAAGCGAGGCGGACTGCGACGGCAGCAAATGGGATGGCCGCCCACCATGGGAGAACATGGTGGAGCCCGAGGAAGGCGTTGTGAGTAGCGTCGAGGACCGGGTCAATGATTGTATATTTTTGGCGGGGCGTGGCATGGAAAGAGCGTGAAGAGGCGAAGGGAAAGCAGGACAGGAACGGTTGTGGTTGTCGGGCGTTTTGGAACTGTAGCCGCACTGCTCGAGAGAGTGGGCGTTGCACGAGATGCCGCGACATGAAGCCGGCTCCGAAGAGTTTTGGGGCGTTCGGGGCCAATTGGCGCGAAACCCTCTGCTAGATAGTTCGGATCATCAAGTCGTCATATAAGCCAAGGCGGACAGGCTTTGGAATAGCAGCGTCGATAATCCAATCTACCTTGCGTACTTGCTTCATTATCCATCGTGGGAAGACGAAATATCGCGGGTCGGCCTTTCGGCACCGGGCCTTTAATTCACCGAGAACACGAGCCCACGTGTACCTTTCGTTACGTCGTAACATCCTCAGCCTTGCCATGCGCCAAGGCACATACACACCCAATCCGGAGTTTCATCGTTCTGGACCATTTCCATGCTGATATAGCACTTTCGTGCCTCTTTATAAGGGCAAAATGATTCCTCTGGGCTGCCTCCTCGGCATCACTGCCGCGGTGGCATTTGTGCCGTTTGTATTAATACTCTGCGGCCATTCACTAGCCCAGATTCTGGGAGAGGCGATAGGGTGGTACTTGCTCAAGAAGACGGCCCCAAAAAGGGCAATCATTCTCAAAAAGGTTGCCGAAGAAGAGGCAGAGCTGGCAAAGGAGGGGGCGCGCGATAATAAGGCCAAGGAAGGCGATGAGGAATGGGAGAAGGTCGAGGGCTATGCTACGGGCAACGCTGTGAATGGAGATGTCGCTGAGAAGGATTGGGAGGGGATTGTTGGTTTCCTACACCCATTCTGCAATGCAGGAGGGGGTGGCGAGAGAGTCCTGTGGGCAGCTGTACGCGCGACGCAGCAGAGGTGGCCCAAGGCTACGTGCGTGGTTTATACGGGTGACCACGATGTGAGCAAGGAGAAGATGCTGGAGAGAGTCGAGGTATGTTTGCCCTACGCTCTTCAATTCACTGCTAATAATTTGCGAGCAGAACCGGTTCAACATCCAGCTCCATGCGCCAACAGTCACATTCCTCTACCTCACAACACGGCATTTGGTCCTAGCTTCGACATGGTCATTTGCAACCCTCATCGGGCAGTCCTTGGGCTCCTTGTTCATGGCCTACGACGCCTTCTCGCTGCTAGTCCCGGATATCTTCATCGACACAATGGGCTATGCATTCGCTCTTGGGCTTTGCAAGCTGATGTTCCCAAAGGTGCCCACAGGAGCATATGTCCACTACCCTACAATTTCCACAGACATGCTCGCCTCGCTCGACTCAAATGCCCCCAGCACACATGGAGTCAACGCCGGCCAGGGCGCTGGTGCGAGAGGTGCGGCGAAGAAGGTTTACTGGGAGGTTTTCGCCAAGATTTACGGCTGGGTGGGCTCCTCGATTGACGTCGTCATGACAAACTCTACATGGACACAAGGCCATATCCGCTCTCTCTGGGGCGGCTTCCGAGCTGAGCGTGGCGTCATGTCCGATATTGCAGTTGTGTACCCTCCCGTCGCAGTCGAAGAGCTCGAGAGCGAGATTGAAATATCGGCAGCTAGTGAGAAGAAGAGGTCAAAGACACTCTTGTACATTGCACAGTTCCGGCCGGAGAAGAATCACACACTGATATTAAGCTCGTTCGCCGAGTTCATGCGCACCAAGACGCCTGCCACCAAAGGCGCAAAGCTCGTCCTGGTCGGAAGCGTGCGGGATGATTCGGATTCTAAGCGCGTGTATGAGCTGAGACTATTGGCCAACGAGCTCCAGATCAAAGATAGTGTAGAGTTCCATCTGGATGCCTCATGGCCCGAGATATTAGAGTGGTTGCGGAAAGCGTCTGTAGGTGTCAACGGAATGTGGAACGAGCACTTTGGCATCGGCGTTGTAGAATATCAGGCGGCGGGGCTGGTGGCGGTGGTACACAAGAGTGGCGGACCAAAGATAGACATCGTCACAGAGGTAGAGGGGAAGCCCACAGGTGAGTTTCCTAACATTTCAATGTTCCTTGGTTTAGTCTAACAGAAATCAGGGTTCCATGCGACAACTGCGACTGAATTTGCCGAAGGATACGAGAAGGCTCTTTCACTCAAGGATACACTTGACTGGCGCCGCAGGGCACGCTTGTCTGCAAAGGGGTTTACAGAAGAGGAGTTTGCAAAGAGGTTCATCAAGCAGATGGAGACGCTGGTGTTGCTGCAGGTTAACGGGCCAGGGCCCGGTAAGAAGTTAGATACCCATTTTACAGAGGGATTCCACATGTAGATATCCAAGAAATACAGGCATGTGTACTGGCAGAACACGTTCATATTATGAGCTTTGACATGTGCATATTCCGGAATTAAAAACAGCTGGTATCACAAACTGACGCCTATATCGCCACAACCCGTCGAGCCTACACCTTCCACGGCCCATCCCAAAGCACCTTTTTATGCTTAAGCAGGACCCCCCTCTCATCAAACTCAACGCCCTCTTCCTTCAGAATCAAAAGCTTCTTTGAAACATTCCCCCCCTCCGGCAATACCGACTTCGTGCTCTCTGCTACATCCCGCTTCCCTCCCTTTGGTGTTGACCTGCTCGCCATGCCCTGTGCCGTCCCGTCCTTTGTCCTCTTAAATGTCGTCTTCTTGATCACCTCTCCATTGTAGCCATTGATGTAGCCGCTAGCATTCACGCAGCGGTGGCACGGGACCTCGGGCGCGAAGGGATTGTTACGCAGCGCGTTGCCGACGGCACGGGGTGACGAGTTCAGAGCGCGCGCAAGAGCGCCATAGGTCGTGACGCGTCCTTCGGGTATTTGGGTTAGGAGGGTATAGACGCGTTCTTGGAATTCTGTGACGGGCATGTTGGATGGTTGGGGTATTTATTGGTGGCTCCAGCTGCGGATGCTTGAACTGGACGAATATGGGGCCGGTTTGGAGCTGCACGACGATTCCTTTCAAAAGGGAAGATATATCTTAAATTTTATTCGCGTTGGAAGACAGGCGGCCGCAGAGTCAACGCGTTGTTGACTTGTTCTAGGCTTTGGGTGTTCGGCGTTCGTAATCATCGGTATTTGATGCGGTTCTGGCCACCCACTGATCATTAATCGTCCGGACGGGAGTGACTCAACAAGCGCGCCCTTTCGAATACATGATGAGACTTGATATACTTTTTAAAAATTGTGGTAACTTCCTCAATACACGTGGATCCGTATTCTACGTTGATACCTAGTCTTAATATTCCAAAGGAATTTAAATAATAAATCAAAATTTATCAGTTTTGTCCGTAAAAAGGAAGGTGGTATAATTTTTCATCACCCCAAGACCAAACTGTAATCCAAATTAATTTCATCACTGTATACACCTAATCCCCCCCAAAAGCATATCCCATCGAAATGGAGACAAAGAGATGCTCTAAGCAGGCAAACTTTGCCTTTGTATAAATTCCAAGAGGGGGACTATTTATTTCACGTGACTTCGATCTATTAGCGCGTCGGGCCGCCCACGCTAAATTATAAATCACGTGGCGCGACACAAACGCTTATCTAATCTGATCAACGTTGATCAGGACCCTGACAGTTATATCTTTCTGCAATAACGACCCCCCGAAAGGCAGAATCTGCTGCAAATAAGCACCAACTCAAAGATGGAGCCCGAAACAGTGCCCTCGACTACCCCAAAGGCTGTGGAGAGCACTCCTGCCGAACTTCCTGTCGAGTCCGTCCCAGAGGTTGCCGCGGAGAATGAGCAGCCCAAGCCAACCCCTGTTGAGCTGCCCATCGAGCCAACTCCAGTAGTTGCAGCTGAAACCGAACAGTCCAAGGCTGCCCCCGCTGAAGATCCTGCGGAGACCTCTCCAGAGGCTACCGTGGAGAAGAAGCAGCCCGAGACTCCTCTTTCGAAGCTCTTTGGAGAACTTCCCAAAATCATCGTCGATGCTGAGCACGGTGAGATGTGGGGCGTGAAGCTCGGGGATGCCACAGACGTTCCAACCACCATTATCCTTCAAAAGTTCCTCCGTGCAAACAATAATGATGCTGCCAAAGCCAAGACGCAGCTTCTCGATGCCTTGAAGTGGCGCAAGCAGATGGACCCGCTGAAGCTCCTCGCCGAGGTGGAGCACAACAAGGAGAAGTTTGGAAATCTTGGCTATGTCACTGCCTACAACGCCACCGGCACCCAGAAGGAAATCATCACCTGGAACATCTACGGAGCAGTCAAGGACATCAAGGCGACTTTTGACAATGTCGACGAGTATGTACCATGCACTCCTCATGTGATATATTGTTAACCAATCTACAGATTCATCAAATGGCGCACTGCTCTGATGGAGCTTTCTATCAAAGAGCTCGATCTTGCCTCCGCCACTGAGAAGATCCCTGATGGTGGCCCTGATCCCTACCGCATGATCCAAGTGCACGACTACCTCAACGTCAGCTTCCTCCGCATGGACCCCAGCGTCCGCGCCGCCTCAAAGGCAGCAATCCAGACCTTTGCCATGGCGTACCCGGAGCTGGTTAAGGAAAAGTTCTTTGTCAACGTTCCTCTGGCCATGGGCTGGGTCTTTGCTGCCCTGAAGCTATTCTTGAGCGCCGAGACGATTAAGAAGTTCCACCCTCTGAGCTATGGAGGAAGTTTGGCTGGAGAGATTCCCGAGTGTGGAGTCCAGTTGCCAGAATTTTATGGAGGAAAGGGGGTGCCTTTGACTGAGGGCGGACTGGTTGTCAAGTATGGCATCGAGGAGGAGCCCGAGTCGAAGTAAACAATCACAAGACGCTGAAGTGGCACATGTAACACAACGAAGAAGGCAGAAGCTCTCGCGAGACTACCCACATTAATTTTGCTCTGATTGTGAGTGTCTCACAGGTGACATGCTGTTCTAATGTCCTTTATCTACCTTGTACAGAGTTATCCACCCACTATGTAGTGATGCCACCTGAAACGCCGCTCCGCTTCCCCATGCACGCTATCATATTGTATACAAACGAACATTGAGATCATAGGTACAGAGACTGTGCTGCGACAATGTCGCGCTTAATCTTTGTCAAAGACTCCTCAAACTTGGCCGCCAAGTCATCAGACCCCATCACCTTGCCAGCTTGCGCCATCTGCCTCAGTAATTCCTCCAAGCGTCGGAAGAGTCGGATGAGAGATCCTTCATAGACATCCGTCATTTTGCTAATTACGTTAGTGCTGTCCATATCCTCATCATGGGATAACTTACCAGATCTCCGCAAAGGATTTCCCTTGCGTCCAGGCCAAAACAACGTCCATAAGCTGGTACTTGAAGCTTTGCACGTACTCCTCCTCGTTAACCTCCAGCTTAGACTCCTGGCTCACCTTGGCGATAATCCTCGCCTGTGCCTGGATTTCTCTGAACGGTTTGGCCAGTTCCTCCTTCAGTGGAGGGCATTGGCTCTTCTCCTCAAAGATGAAGCAGCTTAGCACGGCAGCGCAGAGCTCGGGACTCAACTCGTTGAAGAAGCGGTTGAAGAGGAGTTCGGACAAGAGCAGCTCGTGTCCATCACCCGTAGAGATCTCACACGCCACACGGGCCTTTAGCTCCACGACCTCTTGGTCGTTGATGAAGCCAAGGCGACGCAAAACACGCTTGCGAGATTTCAGTTCATCTAGCTGCATGATTGCATGTGCAGCGGTTATCGACTTCTTCTTCTGCTTGATCTTGTTGCCAAACTCGATCTTCTCGGCGTATTTCTCAAAGAGGTCGGTGAGGCGGGGTGAGTTGTGCAGGGGATTCGAGAGAAGACGAGACTCTAGGACCTCGATCTTCCGGAGGAGCTTCTTGAACGAATCGTCCTTGATGCCCATATTCTCGATTGGGTCGAGAACTGCAATTCCATCTGGGAACCGGCGCTTGACCTCGTCTAGCGATTTGCGGACAGTGTTGCGCTGGTCCGCTGCTTTGAGGTCTTTTGGCAGGAATATGCGGACATGGCCGATGGACTCGATACACGACAAGAGCACTGGAACAATCTCCATCTTTCCGGCCTCACCCTCGGCAGGTGGGTGGACTCCAGCTGGGATCTCCTGGTGCGTCTGTGTGCCGACAGAGGATGATTCCGAAACTGGCAACAAAACGTCCGCAATATATGACTCTTGTGGGGCATACTCCTCAACAACTTGACCCTTGGGCGCCCTTCTAGCGGTAAACTTGACAACAGCTCCCCATCCAAAGTCCTCACCCTTGTGCTTAATGTGAACTAAGCGACCAGACTGGAGGAATGGCAGGGAGTAATTCGGGTGGTTGATAACAGCCTTCATGTCCTTCGAATAGGATTCCAGCTGTTGTCGCAGATCGTAGTAGTCCTTGATTGTAGCCTCGTCTGGAATTTCCATTCCATCCCTCTCAGCCTGAAGCTGTTGAAGGTCCCTTTCCAGGCCAGAGACGCCAGATGTATTCTGGAACTGGAAGAAGCAGTGCTCCAACATAAACTCTGGAGAGATACCCTCGACTCTCATCAAGTTGAGAATCATGTTGTATCCCAGGTAGAAAGCCGAATTGAGCTTGTCCTGCTCTCCTCGTACAATCTCCTTGGCAACGGCCGGCTCCATCTTGTCGTCAATCATCATAATGACAATACCACGATCATCCAAACCTCTACGTCCAGCACGACCAGACATTTGCACAAACTCTGAAGGCGTCAGGTATCTTTGGGAGACACCATCAAACTTCCTCACGCTCGTAAACACAACCGTCTTGGCGGGCATGTTCAGTCCAATGGAGAAGGTCTCGGTCGCGAAGAGAACCTTGATCAAATTCTCCTGGAACAAGATCTCAATGGTTTCCTTCAAGATAGGCAAAAGCCCAGAGTGATGAACTCCGATACCACGGCGAAGCAGAGGCAGGATATGCTGGATCTGCGGAAGCTGCTTATCCTCATCCGACAACATTTCAATGGCGCTATCAAACACCTTTGAAACCATTGCCTTCTCCGAGTCGTCGTTGAAAGCCATTGAGCTCATCTGAAGAGCGTACGCCTCGCACTCTCTCTTGCTGAAGCTGAAGACAATGACAGGATTGTAATGCTTGACCATGATCATCCTCACAATCTTGTAGATATCGGTCGTCTCCTTATTGCCACCCTTGTTGGTCTTCTTATCCTTCCCTCTTCCCTTCTGCTTCGCATTGATATCGGCCGGGTCTGCACCCTTCTTGTCTTCTATCGTCGACATGGCCTTGTCAAAGTTGTCTTGTCTGAAGTTACCCTTCTCGTCAACAATCAGATGGATACCATCTGCGCCGGCGGGGAAAAAGTAGTGTTGAAGCGGGGTTGGGCGAAAATCGGTGTACACAATGTGGCACGGCTGGTTATGTGTTTTGGTGATCCATTCCGCAAACTGCATCGAGTTGGGGATGGTGGCGGAGAGGAAGACGTAGCGGACCTTGTCTGGGAGAAGAATGATGGTCTCTTCCCAGACGACACCTCGCGCCTTGTCTCTCATATAGTGAATCTCGTCGAAAACGACCCAGCCGACTTCGCGCATAATCTCCGAACCACGATACAACATGGATCTCAGAATTTCAGTAGTCATGACCAGGCATGTCGCAGTTGGGTTGATCGTGACATCTCCGGTCATGAGCCCGACATCTCCAAACTCGGCAGCGAACTCTCTGTATTTTTGGTTGCTCAATGCCTTGATCGGACTTGTGTAGATGACTCTCTGGTTGTTCTGCAGACTCTGGGCGATGGCGTACTCTGCGGTAACCGTCTTTCCAGCACTAGTATGCGCCGACACTAGCACCGACTCTCCACGCTGTATAGAGGCAATCGCGACCTTTTGGAAAGGATCAAGTTCGAAAGGCCATACCCGCGCGGGCTTCTCTGGCGGCACATGCTGGGAGATGGGGACGTAGTCGTAGTCGGGTGGCAGCGAGACTTGATGCTGGATGTTGTGCTGCAAAACGAGAGCGCCGTCCTCCTTGCTGGCCTGGAGACCTGCAGAGGCAGCAACTTCTCGCGATTGAGCAGTCTCAAAGGTGTCCGTCACGACTGGCGCGGCTTCCTCGTCCTTGCGCCTTCGCTTGGCGTCCTTCGCCTCGATATCCTCGTCGGCCTCCTCTGATTCTTCTGGCTCGGCCTCTGGTGCAGCCTCCTCGGCAGGCTCCTCGCCATTCTGCTCTTCCTCCTCAACCTGCTTCACGGCGCCGCTGGCATTCCGCTTCTTACTCCGGTCCTTCTTCTTCGATTTGTCCCTCTTGGGCGCTGCAGTCGTGGGCGCACGCTGAGGCGCATCATTGAAGACGTCGAAGAGGTCGTCCATGGCGACTGAGTTCACTGCATAGGCCAGTAATCCCAGGACCTTGAAGCGATCCTATAATCCGTTTGTGGTTTGCTACCAAAAAGGTGTTGGGTTCACTTTTTTTTATCGCAATCGCAGGTCGCGGCTGCCACTGCTATGAATTTTTGGATTAGTCGGCAGCCAATCAGAATATTACGCGAGATTCACGGGCCATTTCTGCCGGAACGGAGCTAAAATACTGAAGCAGCTACAAGTCAACTTCGGCTCATCCAACGACTACATCACCAAAAAACAATTCGCCCCGCGCAACACAACCGCAAAGGTAGCCATGGACCCCAATCGAATCTGCGCCCAATTGATATCAGAAACGCGGATTACGAAAGAAATAAGCTGACCACGACCAGATGTTCGCCCGCACTGCTACCCGCGTTTCCCCGATGGCCCAGATGGCTGCCCGCCGTGGCTTCCACTCTACCCGCTCGCAGATGGCCTCGCCATACCATTACCCTGAGGGCCCGAGGAACAACTTGCCGTTCAACCCGTTGACCAAGTTCTTCGCTCTGAGATACTGGGGTTTCATGGGTAGGCGTCCCTGATGGATCGACCGAGGTACCAGGACCAGATTGCTAACTAGGACCGCAGCTCTCGGATTCGGTGCGCCATTCGGAATTGCTGGTAAGTCTTCTACGCCCTATATGCGACACTAAGCATGAAACTAATGATGGTGTAGTCTGGCAAACAAACAAGAACCAGTAAATGCGCGTTGAGTGACGGGAGGATCTATAGAAGGGGATGGGTTGGATGGATGAAGGCGGACTGTTTGGAACCACTGTGTACACAATAAGACGAAAATATACCTTTCATTGTCCATCTTGTAACGTCGGATTTGCACTGGGGATACTTTGTGTGCTTCAGAGACATTGTGGTGCAACATGTGTTGAAGAGCAGCCAACGTTCGTCATAACAAACGGCCGGTTGAACTGGGTACATGCCTCGAAATTGCAGCCCACGTAATGGAGTGACGATTGGATCCTGGGCGATACTCTGCTGTTGAGGTCTGGGTCATCTCGGAGAAGCCGCAGCATATCGGCATCACTCCTCTCAAAAGAGGCCTACCACTACAAACATTGCTCATTGGCAAGCATGTATTGACTTGCGCGAGAGTTACAGTCACAGTCACAGTCAATACAACACAATCTGAACAAATCGTAAACCCATTCATTCGCCGATGACCATGTCTACCATATACCCAAGATTTTCCCATTTTAGAGTCCTCTAAGCCTCTACTCCTTCGTTACCCCGGCATTATTAGCCTCCACCTTCTCTACCGCAGCCTGCCCACCAACCACCGTCGACTTAGCCGGCAGCGTCTGCTTCAGCGGTGGCAGCAGACTCCTGCTCGCCTGCCTCGCCTGCTGCGCCATCAGAGCATCGATGACAACCAAGCTTGCCATCGCCTCAACGATCGGCACCGCGCGGGGTACCACGCACGGGTCGTGGCGTCCCTTCGCCTCAAGCACGCCAGCCTCGTCACCTGCATAGGTCACAGTGTTCTGGGCCTGCCCAATGGTTGCCGCCGGCTTGAATGCGACGCGGAAGTAGATGGGGGCCCCGTTGGTGATGCCTCCTTGGATACCACCAGAGTTGTTCGTCTTGGTGGTCAAGCGGGGCCGTGGGATACCTGCGCGCGAAGCACCAGTCTCGGCACCTGCGTCGGCCGGGGCCTTGATGAATGGGTCGTTGTGGATGGAGCCGGGAACCTCGCAACCGCCGAAGCCGGAGCCGACCTCGAAACCCTTGGTGGCGGGGATGCTGAGCATGGCGTGGGCGAGCATGGCCTCCATCTTGTCAAAGCAGGGCTCGCCGAGGCCGCTGGGAACGTTCCTGATGACGCAGGTGACGGTACCACCGATGCTGTCCTGGCGGTCACGGAACTCCTCTATGCAGGTCTTCATCTTCTCGCCGGCGGCGGCATCTGGGCAGCGCACGGGAACGAAAGAGTCGACGGTCTCTCGGTTGATGGTGTCGAGGAGCTGGAGAAATGCAGGGTTCGTAGAGGGCGACGGGTGCTCTGCCGTCGGCGGGAACATGTGAACTGGGCCTACGGACGAGACAAAGGCCGTAATCTCAATGCCATGCGCGAGGCGGAGGTATTTATCCGCAATCGCACCCGCAGCCACTCGTCCAATGGTCTCACGAGCGGAGCTGCGACCGCCGCCCGAGCTGGCCTTGACGCCGTACTTCTCGAGGTATGTCCAGTCGGCATGCGATGGGCGCGGGAACAGGTCCATGGTAGAGTTCCCGTAGTCCTTTGGGCGCTGGTCCTGGTTGCGCACGAGCATCCCAATGGGGGTGCCCAGTGTAACGCCGAACTCGGTGCCGGAGTGGATTTCGACCTGATCCTTCTCGTCGCGGGGCGTCGTCAGGGCGCTCTGGCCAGGACGGCGACGGGTCATCTGAGGCTGGATATCGGCTTCGGTGAGCTCCATTCCTGGGGGGCAGCCATCGACGATGCATCCCACCGAGCGACAGTGCGACTCGCCATAGCTATGCGTTGTTAGCATCTGCAGAACCACACCACATTCGGAGGGGTGCAAACTCACGTCGTAACCTTAAAGTATTCTCCAAACGTAGACATGTCGAATATATCCAGTGATTATGACCAAGACAATATCAATCGCCGTAGTCTTCCCTTTGTATCCGGAAATCCGCAAAACGGTGACTCGATTAGAAAATGTGCGGGACACAATCGGTGGGGTGGACCCCTGTCATCGATAAAATCGGCTCCGCAGACCGCACCTCCGTCCTCCGTCCTCCGCCTCGTCACTCCCCAAACCCTCAGCCTCGCCGCCTCAAAAATTTCCCAACAACCACATGGCTCCTTCGAGGGGCATCACCGCGCTTTTGCGCGCCAATTGCTCAGCGACGACGGCATTGCGGTACGGGGTTCAGCGCCACTATGCGCCCATACGCTCCTTCACTTCGATTCCCGACCTCGCGACCGACCCAGCGCGGCAGACACAGATCTACATCTCCCGCAGTACCGACCCCTACCTCAACCTCTCTCTGGAACACTACCTCCTCCAATCCACCCCGCCAACCTCCACCGTCCTCCTCCTCTACACCAACCGCCCCAGCATTATCATAGGCCGCAACCAAAACCCCTGGGTGGAAACTAACCTCGCGCTCCTGCGGACCCCCCTGGCGTCTGCCTCAACAGATGACATCTCCCTCGTCCGCCGACGCTCCGGAGGCGGTGCCGTCTTCCACGACGAGGGCAACGTGAATTACTGCGTCATCACCCCAACCTCCGAGTTCGACCGCGACAAGCACGCGCACATGGTTGTGCGGGCCTTGCACTCCCTCGGCGCGACACGGGCGGCCGTGAACGCCAGGCATGACATCGTGCTCGACGTGTCGGCTCCTCCCATCCCACGACGCAAGAAATCAGACATCACAACTAGCGCGGCAGCTACAGGACCCGCGACGCCAACACATAGAAAGGTCTCTGGGTCGGCGTATAAGCTGACGCGGCTGCGGTCGCTGCACCATGGGACGTGCTTGCTCAGTTCGCCGAATATAAAGGGGATAGGAGCGTATCTGCGCTCGCCGGGGAAGGAGTATATGCTAGCGCGCGGGGTGGACAGTGTGAGCTCGCCGATTTCGAATGTGCGTGTTGGTAATGGTGAGTTTGAAGGGGCAGTGATGGGAGAGTTTGAGGGAATGTATGGAGCTGTTGAGGCTACAGAGGTTGGGGCGGCGGAAATCGAAGGCGTGGAAGAGATTGCAAAGGGAGTGAAGGAGTTGAGAGTATGTTTTATTTGCCCCTTGGTGCATGGCCGTGCTAACGCCGATAGTCTGAGGACTGGATATACCTCCAGACGCCTCAGTTCACATTCTCGTCGCACCCGACTGAGGAGGACCCCCGCGAGCGCCCTCTGCGACCATCCTACGTTCCGGCAGCGGCATCAGTGCTGTTCACAGCGCGCAACGGCACAATCACCGAGGCGGAGATTCGTAATGGTGAGGGCGAGCGTGCGGAAGGGCTAGTGGGGAGGAAGGTGCATGAGATATTGGATTGGCGTGGGGCGCTGGGGGGACGCGATGATGGGGTTGGGAGGTGGTTGAATGGGTTGTTTGGGGTGTAGACGAGGCCAATAGATGGACATATTTGGTTTTGATATATCGCCAGATAGACGAGTAGACTGTATAACATGTACGACTAAGAGCCAGAGCCCAGCAGCATTCGGGATAGAGTATTCCATGAATATTCAACAAAAAACATGAAGCTGTCTGCAGCTTACTGGATTAACAAACGCTATAACCAGAGGCACCAAACAGGCCAGACGGCTAAGGTAAGTTTACTTCCCTCCATCTTCCTTCTGTGCGTTTGCAATCATCTCCAGATATTCGGGGTCAATAACCGTCAACCCTTCCACCCCCACCGCCTCCACCGTCTTTGTATCAACCACCAGCGTCGCAATGAAAGACGCCGGCTCTGTTGCGGATGCGTTCTCACTGAGCCTATGGTGACATCCCGGATGTTCACGAAAGCTATCTCCCGGTCCCAGAAGCTCCATCGGCTCGTCGTTCATACCATTGAGCATATAGCCCGATTGGATGTAGGCAGTTACGAACGCGCCAGCATGCGTGTGCGGTGGCGTGGATCCGTTAGGAGGTTGCTCGATTAGGAATGACACGATGGATTTGCCAGGAGCATTTGGGATTTCGTATCTGTAGAGGCATTTGACGTCCGCCAGAGGGCGACTGGGGGACAATTAGCTCAGGGAAGTAACTAAAGGATTGATTGAGAGTGGGTGCTACGAACCGAGGATCGTAGGTTGGCTCTGTGGCCGGAAGTTCTGGCTTTGAAGTGGCCATGTTGGGCTTAGGACTATGTGTGTTGAATATTGAGTTTTGGAAGTCAGTCTCGATTTCTCGTGTTCATACAGGCTACTCCTAATTTTGATTATTTCCTCTGGCCAAATATTTTGCCAAATCACAGCAAATCCACGGCTATAAAATGTGCGACTTCTAGTTATCAAAACTTGGCACACAAATCTTGCAATACTTAAAACCGATGAGTCTCGTCCAATAATTTGCACACCAGATCTACAGATCTTGGACGACGAAGCGCATCTTGGAGAACCAGACCCTCTCTGAACCACGAGACTAACAAGACTGACCAACATGTGATGACTCGTGAAACCCACGATCGGCCAGATCTTAGCCCCGCCAGAACCTATGACGACGACGATGGATCTACAGGCTAGAGCGTCAAGTTTGTGTTCCTGGAAAACTGGTAAGCTACATGCACAGTACACCTTGGATTTTCAGTGGTTAAGAGAAGTCTCGGCGAGAATATCAAACAGGCAATGCGATGGAGTGTTGTACCAGCTGATCAATAGCGGTGAAACGTTTTGCAAAGTGTAAAGCCCTGTTCCATCAAATGAAAATTTGGTGGCGTAATTGCGTACAAGTTGAGGGCTGAAATTTATCACATTTGCGTACATGTGCATGGCGGCTCCACTACCATGCATAGCTCACTGCACAATTTCTTCCTCCGAACTGTGAGCGTGATATACTGGCTGGTTTCATCCACCATGATTTCACACGCTCGTTCCCACCTTCCCTCACTTGTCGTTGCAGGACATTATGCAGCTGCAGGCGATGTGTCCAGTGTTCTTCGGGGACCGTCGGACATCCTTCGGGTTGCATACCGGACCAGCCCTGGACCCCCACTTAGTAAACCGTCCCGCCAACTGCTGTATGCATAAATTAATTTGGAAACTATTTGCCGTTGGGCCTGGGGACAGATGTCTTGCATATTCGTGATTTGCAGGATCGTTGTTTTCCAAATGTGATCAAATCCCGCTCTCAATTGACACCCAAATTCCTCTTTAGGCAATGCTGCATATATATTGCCTATTTGATATCCAAGCCCAAATGTCTTTAGCGTCCATGGTATCACAGGTTTACCAAAGCATGACGAACACCCTGTAGATCACAACAGACTCCATGAAGACATAGCTCAGTTAATCGGTAGCTATTTGTGGGCAGTCCATGTACGTGAGACCTGAACACCGTTGAGAGACAATCGGCCTTGCCATCTGTCTGATAACGGATTTGGAGGTCATTTATATTTTGTTCAGGTCTACTTGCAAATATTGATCAAGTGATTTGAAAACAATCCTCTGCTCTTCGCCATTCTTAACATTGCCCGCCCATGCGCCAATATTCCATCTTCGACAAGTCTATAACCTCGACTCCGTCCTTGCCTCTCCAGTTATCACCAAAAAACTTCTTGCGTGCGTCAATCTTTGAAATCTTTCCATTTACCGTCAAAGAAATTTCTTCTCCATCTTGAAGCCAATAGATGACCGTCGGTTGCTTGAATAACATCAGCCCAGTCTGCTCTGTCAGGTCATTTCGAAGGTCGTCAAAGCTGGGTTGCTTCGATGACGGCTTGACTTTAACGATAGCAGCAGCGCGCTCCTTGTATTCGGTATCGGCGAGAGGTAGGACGATGGCGTCAGCAATGTAGGGGAGAGAGAGAAGGGCGCTTTCGACTTCGCCTGTGTGGACAGTGAAGCCCCAGAAATGCAATACTATTTAAGTTAGAGAAGTACTTTGAATTTGGGTATGATTCGAACCATCAATGTTTGCGCGGCCATGGAGAACATAAGTATCTCCGACCTTCTCAGCACAATCCCCCGTCTTGAAGTAGCCCTCTGAATCAAAGGCCTTCTCGGTCAAAGTTGGGTCATCCGCAATGTATCTGGTTTGTTAGCGCTCTGCTTTTACATATATATATTTTTTGCATCCATACCGTGAGAACATTGAAGGAGCCTTAAGTCGCATTTCCCCGTCCACAAGCTTCACCTCGACTCCCGACACCGGCGGGCCGATTGAGCACTGGCACGCAGTCAGTATCATATCGCAGAGTGTGAGAAGGCTCTTGTTACCATATCAGTATAATCGGGGTTTTCCCATCTCATGCTGCAGATCAAGGTGACCTCTGTTGATCCGTACAGGTTCAGCAATGGCTTTCCACGACGGAGCTCCGTCCACCTCTCCTGAGTATGCGGCGAAAGCAGCGATCCAGAAACGCCTGCAACCTTGACCGCAATCATCTCTCGAATGTAAACCTCAGTCTCTGCAGGGGGCAGCACAGCAATATGGTCGTCAAAGTACTTTGCGAGTCTATCGTAACCAGTAGGCGCAACGTCGAATACGCTGACACCACCTTGTCTAATGCGTTCCCAGAACCATTCGGGGTTGAAGACGCCTCCACAAGTCTCTCTAGTCACCATTAGCATACCACAGAAATGCTACACATGCAAGATCAAAACTGGAAAAAACTTACAGACAAGCTCCGGACATCAAACTTGGAAGAATGCCGAAAATCCCACCCATCCAATTGCCCGGCTTTTGGTTTAGAAACACATCTTTTTCCGTCATCTTCCACGTTCCCATTCGCTCGCGCGCAGAGGCAAGAAGAGCCTGATAGGAGTGAACAACGCCCTTCTGCTTTCCCGATGTGCCGGAAGTGAAGAATAATGTACCATTCTGAGTAGATAGGCTCTTGGTGCTAACACTTGTTTCGTATTCGGGAGATATCGACTCATCGAGGCATGACGCCTGTATCTCGACAAACGGAAGCTTTGAGCTGACTCCACTGTCGCCCGTGGCACACAAGGCTTTGATAGCTTGAACTTTTTCGGCGAGCGCGGGGGAATAGAGTAGGGCAAGAGGCCTTGCAAGCTTGAAGTAGCGTATGACGTCCTCTGGCTTGACAACGATGGCTACAGTAGAGTAAGCGTGATGAATGCTGGACGATGAAAGTAGACTTCTTACACTGTGCTGACATGGCAGCGCCGAGGGAGAAGATGGTAAGCATGGATGTTACGTATTCCAATCCCGGGGGAGCTATCAGGAAGATAAATTTGTCCTGGCTGGCGGACTCTGATCCATTCTGGAGGAGCTCATCCTTCAATTTGTCGCGGAGTGAAGCAACTCTTTGCAGCAACTGCCCAGCAGTGGCAGTTTTCCCCGTTGAATGATCTCGAAGTATAATCCTCTCGGGGTCCTCCCGTGCACGCTGAATCAACTCCAGAAACGGAGAGACGGGGGGAAATAAAAGCTGCATTTTAGCACGTCGATGCTTTGGAAAGAGGTAAAAAAAGAGGTTCTCTCAGGCTGCCTTACAGTTTTGACAGATATATCAAGAAGAAGAGAGGTCGACGAATGCAAAAATTTGCAAGAGAGGAGACTGACTACAGCCACCTATTCTATTGATTCGACCCTGGGCTTGGAACAGTGAACCAGTGCTGGAGGTCCCTTTGTCTCAGCAGTGAACGCACCTCAGGTACTCGCTGGTGGGGTAAGATTGCTCTTTGGAGGGGAAGCTGCAACGGAATCAATTCCACCGGCGGTGTAGATGCATTATTTTGTTTCCCCTGCCGTTTCACAGCATCTTCGAGGACTTGGCTGGCGAACTCCGTATGTACCTACCGTGAACTATCCTTGCCCTATCCTTGCCATGCGCTTCTTTCCGGGGTCAGACAATAGCTGAAAGTCATGCAGACCAGGGAGCCGGGATTCTTAGAACGGTAGATATCGACGGTACCGTACTCCACCATTAGGAAATATGTAATGTCCTAATTGGGAATATTGGGAATTTCGGTCGGAACCCTAGTCCCCCGGGTGGGTCCCCTATAAAAAGGCGCTAGTAAGTGATCGGCACAAGGACCGACCCACTCGGCTTGTGGAACCCACCAGGACCCCTGTTTCTTAGATCCCGGGGGCTAGCGGCCTCACCTCCGGGAAGATCAGATCATGTGATGTTGACACCCTCTGTCCACTATAAGGCAAACAGCAGCCCAAAATTCTCAATTGGGATTAACTTCATCTGTAATTCCTATTGACCCTACATTGAGTTTAAAAAATCAATCACGACTTGTTGGTAAAAATGGCAAAAATCCGCCCTGCCCCGATTGAGTCCCTAGAGGCCTACAAGCACATTTCTCCCGACTCGGGGGAGCCGACAGCCGTCCACCCCAACTACAACCCCAAGATCAAGGCCCATGTCCCCCAGGATCAGCCTCACAAAGAGGTTACACCCCCAAAAGATCGTGGATGCTTCGCCGATCCGGAGAAGAAGGCGCTGTTTTCTGTCGCCGAACGCGCTGATGTGACTGAAAGCATTGGTATTGATCCCAGAAATGCAAAACCGCCACAGACTGACCATTATTAGGCACCGAGCTCAAGAATGTTCAATTAAGCAAATTAAGTACGGAGCAGTTGGATGAGCTTGCTGCGCTCGTCAATGAGCGTGGTGTTGTCTTTTTCCGAGACCAAGACTTGACAACTGAGAGGCAGGTTGAGATCTTTGAGCATTTTGGAGTTTTGGACACACACCCCACTCAAAAGGTATGTGGTTACACCCCATCATCACACGGAGACAGGTTTGTCCTTTACTGACACCTACCAGGATACGAAGCATTTTATTGTCGGGGGGAATAACGCGGATTGGCGGACACTTTTGAAATACACACCGTGGCCAATGGCGGACTTCCACTCTGATACGAGCTTTGAAATCAACCGTATGCTCCCCATGCCCGATGTAGACGTTTATCCTAACAAAAGACAGCCCCAAGCTACTCGCTTCTTCGCATGGAGGAGCATCCCGCAGTTGGTGGTGACACGGCCTGGGTGTCTGGATATGGGCTTTATGACGAGCTTAGCCCCCACATGCAAAAGCTTTTAGAAGGGCTGCATGCCGTGCATACCTCGCGCTTGCAATACGATACGTTAATTGTGAGTCCCAATTGTCTTTTCGTGTTTCTCACCATAAAAAGCGTCTGACCTTTTCTTTTAGGACTACTTTGGCGACGAGCCTCGCCGCCCTCCAATTGATACACATCATCCTGCGATTCGCACGCATCCCGTTACTGGCTTGAAATCTCTCAACGTAAACCTAGTTTACTGCACTGGATTTGCCGAGCTGAAGAAGGCAGAGTCAGACGCTCTTCTTCAATTCCTGACCCTGCTTATACACAGTTCGGATGACCATTACGTCAGATGGAAATGGCAACCGGGGAGTATCGCGCTATGGGACAATGTAAGACTTCTGTGCGGTTGAACAATGTGACTGATACTGACGAACCCGAAGAGATCCAGCCTTCATCGTATCATACCAGGAAACTACAATACGGGTGTAAGGAGAGGTATCAGAACCACAGTCTTTGGGGAGAAACGTAAGTTCTATCCGAGCAGGTTACGGAGAATCCATCTAACAGAAGCAGCGTTTTATGATCCAAAGAGTGAAGGACGGGTACAGAGAGAGGAGCGTCTCCTTGCTGAAAGCAAGCAATGATTAGCACACATGGTCGTAATCCATAGTCTTGATCAATACCAACAGATTGAAAAACCTGCATAGATCGAACAATGACTGACAATGATTTGTTTCTACTAAATATGGCAATCCCGTTCAACTTCATGCTTTTTCCATTGGCAATTCAATGTAACTCCATCCTATCAGTACATCTATTCCAGTCTATCCAAGATTCCAATGCGCACAAAAATCCTCCAAATCACCCCTATTCCAAGAACTCCTTTCCATTTAGACGCGTTCTTCCACTCTTTCTACAAATAAATTATGCCTTATGCGCCAAGTAAACGACGGAATATACTGGCTTCACATCCCCGATTAATCACCCAAAATACACCCACGCAGTGCTCTCTTGCCATAATCTTACAGCCTATATTAATACTTCTCTGTTGTTGAAATCATGGGCAGAATAGTAAGAGCTTGTGTGGACACAGCAAACACTAGAACGTGTTAGTGATGTAGTATCTCTAGGGTCGAGGACGACATTAAATAACATACCTGGTACGACCCAAAAACTGTGAAGATAACCCAGACGTATGAGCGACTGAATTTCTTCGGGTAGTAGCGCAACGACAGACGAATCATCCAGGATTCTCTGGATTAGGTTCTCCTGATACAGGTCAGATTTTATTTCACAAAAGGCGACATATGGAACCAACCTTTGTATAACCCGGAACTTCGACCATTATTTTTTGTAGGGTGGTGTGGAACTGATGCTTCAAAAGGCCCGAGCTAATGCTGATACCTAACGCGACACCTATTTGTTGACTCATATAGTACATGCTAATGGCTGTAGCCATGTATTGCTTCGAAGAGCACTGGTACAAGCCGATGAACTGTGCAGAGAGGGCTACGCCAGCAAAGAGGCCAAATGGAAATGTGGTAAAAATTTCCTCCCAAACGCCTACAAATTTGCACTTTTGTTAGATTCTGTTTGGAGTTGCCAAATTGAAACGCTTGACCCGGCGAAGAGAAACAGTCAGTGGTGATAGACTTACCGATATTATGAGGCCAGCGGAGAAGGATCGCAACTGAGTTGGCCATGCAGAAAAACAGGGAGACGAGAGATAGTGTCTTGTAGGTTCCAAACCTATGGATTGATATTAGCACCCGATGCAGACCTCGACGGGGACGAGAAGCCATGCTTGCCTTTTGATTATTTGACCTGCGACCAAAGCACCGACCGCATTTCCAATACTAAATGGAGCAGTTCGCCCTCCACCCTCGGCATCTGAAGCTCCTTGAGTGTTGGCAAAGTAGGGTGCTATTTGAGAAACGAACTGTGGCGTTTTTTGTTAGTAAAAGTAGGCAGGGAAGGGACTAGCCAAACAAACCCCATAACCACTCGCAACAAGAAGCATCTAGTACGCAGGTCAGTATATGCTGTCGGTTGAGAGAAGAATCAACCATACCTGTCCAGCGCAGAATGCACCGATCTCCGTCTTGAGGAGCTTCAAAGGCATCAAGAGCTCTCTGTTTCCTGGAAAGGTTTCAAAAGCAAGAAATGCCACTGTAGAGAGCACGCCAACAACAACTAAGCCCTGGATAAGAGGGTGTTTCCAGGATAGTGAACCCTGTAAATCAATGACTGCTAAAAGCGAGGATATTGATACGGCCAAAGTGATCGCTCCTGCAAAGTCGAAGGCTAAGACTGGTTGTTCACGCTGTTGCTCCTCTTCCTGTTCTGCCTTTGGGCGCATTGCTTCAAAACTCCTCGCCATAAGCAGACAACATGCAGCTGCAATCGGGACTTGACCGAGAAACAACCTCCAGGAACGTTAGTGCTAACTTAGTGAGGACGAGGGCTGGGCACTTACCATCTCCAACCGACTGCTCCGGCGAGAAATCCTCCAAGCGGGCCTCCTCCCGAGAGCCCAATCGTCGAGGCTATATTGACGTAACTTCGTAAAACAGCGACATCTGAAGCGGCGGCAACCTCTGTTCAATAAAGTCAGTTGAGGTCTCGACTAGGCTATTTTGGAGGAGAGTATTGCCAACTCACCTGTAATGATAATGGAAGCCAAAGAAACCATTCCCGATGCCCCGCAACCGGCGATAACTCTACCCAAAATCACTTGCCAATAAGTTTGTCCTATTCCGCTATTGTCATGAATCAGCCCAGAGTACCTACGGCCATATCCGAATAGGTCAGAGTCGCCACTTACCACAGTGCACTGCCAATACAGAACGTGGAGTAGGCCAACAGTAGAGGGCGAAGGCTGCCATAGTTATCACTCAGTCGTCCATACTGTTGAGTCCTGTTAGTCAAATTCGAGGGCCAGCCTTTCGTTCATCAAAGTTTCAACAACTAGGAAGTAGCATACCAGCGGCAATGTTACGCAATATCCCATTGTAAAACTCGTCATCATCCATGACGAGTTCTGAAGGCTATTAAATCGTGATGCTATCGTCTCATGTGTTGCCCATACGAGAGAGGTATCCGCGTATGCCAAGAGGATTCCTGTATAGTTCGTTAGATCACAAAGTCCAGAGAAGGCGGGGAAACGACTGCTTACCAAAAAGTGCTCCAACTTGCCATAGCCCGAATAAATTGCTGTTCTTTTCCGGCTCATCTTTTGTTTGTTTTGATAGTAACTGCGTTGTTTCATCGACAGACTCCTCACTAAATGAGTTCATGCTTGACGCTCGAGATAGCGTACGGGAACTCGAAGAGGATGACATCGGGACTGGCCCCTCACGGCGGTATGCGCGATATGTGTGCAAAGATAGCAGCCTGTTGCTCCAAGGCAGTATGCCGGAAGCACTCGATATGCGTGCAAAGGAAGGCAGCCCGGCTTTAATTACGGGGTATGTATGTGGCTGCACGTTGAGGAGTACGAAGGTGATGATAATGCATATGAATATCAAAGGGCATGAAAGACGAGAGATAGAGGAAGCGACGGATGTATAGCGAGCGAAGCAGAGGACCCTATCACAAATCTAAAGGGGCGAATTCCTACGGAACCACGGAAAAGAGGGGCTGGCTGTGCACGACTTGCACTAAAACCACAGCACCCATTTGCTCGGGTCACGCACAGGCTCATTCAAATAGTTTTGGCACTGAATTTTAGCCCACCGTGTGTCTCAATATGGCCCGCAACACAAGAGAGAGCTGAAGACTACCCCTCCTTCCCCAACCCCTAATTTTGCTCCTGGGTTCCAAAGTCAAGACGGAAGCCTGCCCTCCGTCCCTTTTCATAGACTAAGACAAGAGCTGAAGTAAACTGTATCTCATCCCATCCCTTACCCACGGGATCGAGAGAAGAGCTGAGGCCTACCGTACCCTATGTCTCGCCTCACATCCCAAGAAAGAGAGAAGATCCATTATGTATGGCTGGTTTGGGCGAGATGTGCAAACCCCCTAGGCCTTTAGTAGTGCACGCCACGACTAATTTTGTCATCGACACCAGGATCTCTGCTTCATTCGTAAAAGCGTTAGTGGCGGGGTGGGTCTCTCATTGCAAGACGGTAGCTGAGGTCTCTAGTGTGTGACTGGATTGGGTGAATGATGCACAGACGTCTATGCTTTGGTGCACGCCACTACTGTTTTTGTGAATGGCCGGGATCTCCGCTTTGCTCGTAAAAGCGTTGGCAGCGGGGAGCGTCTCCACAGGTCTCATATCGTAAGACAGCAGCTGAGAGCTAGCGCACGACCCTGTATCTCGCTGCATTTAGTAACAGACCAAAACAATTATCGTTAATATAATTAAAATAGTGAATAATGACATTAATTAATTTAATTAATTTAAAATATTAAATGGCACGGTACTTGGTGACTTTAGAGTGATGCGGGGCATTAGTGTTGTGTTTCAGCCGCTTCCTGATTCTCCACCAGCCCACAATATGTTGTAGCTGAGAACTGAGAAATGATACAAGAAAATGGTCTACTTAGCACAGACAATTCATTATCTCTGTAAACTCCGACGTGATTTTACCACATCCCATACTCAGACACAACACACTTGGAAGACGCATCCCCAATCAACATGGCAAGCCAACCTTCAGACCCTGCCAGTGGAGTGGCAGTCCCCGACGTCTCTATTGCCCAGATATCGACCATCTCGCTCGCTCGGCTCCACAAGAAAGATCCCGCCGAAATTGCTCTCCTCGAGAGAGTATGCTCCAATGCTGGATTCTTCTATCTTGACTTCCGTGGAGATGCACAGGGCGACCGTGTCGTTGCACATCTCCCCGACGTCAACGCGGCAGTTAAAAAGTACTTCGACCAGCCGGACGAAGCCAAAGCAGAGGACGTCAGGTCTGACATCAAAGCGTCGCAGGACCTCGGATACAAGAGGGGCCGTGGCGGTGAGTCGTTTGAGGTAAGAATACCCGATTCACAAGCTGGTAAATCGCAGCCATGTCGTTCTCTGCTAACCTAATGGACATTAGATATCACGAGACGAGATCGCCTCAGACCGTGCTTCCATTACCAAAATGCCGCAGCCGTTCCAGCATGATTGGGCCAAGATCAGCAGCTTCATCACTGGCTGTGACGAGGCCTGCTTGACGTTACTCAAAAGTCTCTCGGAAGATTTCATGTTGCATCACCGCGTCGATCACCCTAGCGAGAGTGGACTAAAATTTGTCCTCCACCCATCCCAGGCTCGGTTGTCGGACGTCGGCGAAAACTTGCACACGGACAGTGGAACCCTGACCCTTCTGTTCTACAAGGATTGGAGCTTACATGCTTTCCTTCCCGATGCCAACAGTTGGGGCTTCATTGCGCCGCCCCCACAAGGATGCACCCTGGTCAATGTGGCCGACACCTTGCAGAGGCTCTCGGGGGGGAAGCTGCATTCGCCAAAGCACAGAGTAACGCAACCCACTGATGGTGCAGGCAATCGGTACTTTCTCAGCTACTTCTTGAGGCCCGAGAATGAGTGGATCGATAAATGCAGCTCTGCAAAGTAGACATGGTATGTAGGTAGCTGAATTGGCCCGCATCCAGAGGTATGCATGTCGTGACAAAGGTATCGTCTATCAAGACTCTGGCATTAGAATATTACTGTTGCTGTAAAAATTGAATAGAGATACACTAAAACTATACAACAATTATACTCTCCTGTCCCCATCAAGTCTAAGGCAAAATAATTGGGATAAGGCCGAAATAACGATAAGGATGATATTATATTGCATGGATTTGCTGTGAGGTGTAGGAAGCCAGATATCGGGAGCTCCGCTGATCATCTAGACCCCTGTGCTACTGAATATCGCGGATCGGATTTTTGGGTTTTGAGAATTACACTTCCTGGATCGCTGTCCAATTTCGTTCATTCTACCTTGGGCACTCAGTCATCCCCATACTCACCATGAACTCTCTCTTAGTGCAATGGTTTCCGACATTTGCTACTGTCACTTCTGTGGTTGTAGCCATCCTCTTGGGTCAATCGAAATCGAAATCATGGCTCCGAACGCATTGGAGCGGGAATTTTGGCAATAACGTCTTTCTCGACAAGTCAACTGAGATAAAGATTGAGAGCACCCATCGAAAGTGGGCGGCCCAAAAGAAAGAGAGCGACGACGAAAATCTGGACGAACTTAAAAGTATCAAGCAATTATACTATCAACTACACAATCTCGAAAAGTTTCCCGAAGTGCTTCCTCGGGCCAAGAGACTCTTGGTCTCATTGCTAGAAGAGACGAGCACAGCGGGTCGAGCACTGCCTCTACATGACACCATTTTGTCAGTCGAGTCGTTCTCTCGACATGGACTCGAGGAGTTTCAACACAGGCGAGATCGCCGCATTGGAAAGGAATGGGAGGACTATAACGTTCGAAGAAAAGAGGGGTCTCCACGAGAGTTGGTCAGCGACAGGGAGGAAGCAATTTGGTGGTTGAAGCAACTTTCCCCCGTCAAGTACGTTGATGGTGCATGGTTGGGTTATATTGGAAAGGTTACCACGCCGTTTGCCCTCTGGAAGACAATGAAAGGAGCATGGCAGATCTTGTCTGAAGAGCTGGGCGACGGAGATTTGCGAAAGAATCATGTTCACTTGTACCACAAACTACTCGAAACCACTGCTCCGGACTTGCCTACTGCGGAATCGCTCGACTATGGCCATCCACGCCACCAGCTCAACGAACTTTCCGTGTGGAAATCCGCAATCGCCCAACTACTGATTTCTCTTTTCCCACATGAGTTTCTACCAGAGATCATTGGATTTAATCTTCATTTTGAATCCATTTCAATTGACACGCTAAAGGCTACCCGGGAACTGAAGGAAGTTGGCTTAGACCCGTACTACTTCCTCCTCCACATATCAATAGACAATACCCATTCAGGCCACAGCGCAATTGCGATAGAGGTGGTATGTGAATACATGAATCACATTCTCAAAAGCGAAGGAGAAGAGGCTGCGCGAAAGGCATGGGGGAAGCTTCAGGCAGGGTTTCTGCTCTCGTCATGCTTGCCAGGAACAGTTATTTGCCCATCCCACAAAAAGGCAGGCAATAGCTCCAACGTACCTCTTAACCCAACTGAAATAAAGGTGATCAACATCTTTAGGGCAAAGGCACAGGTCGCCCACGGATTCCACTGCAGCAGCCGGGTCAAGATTGGGTCGCGAAGCGTCGCCGACTGGCTTGACCCGGTCGCACTGGAGTCCAAGGAATGGCAGAAGGGGCTTATTGATGCCCTCAGTTCCAGCAAGTACTGGATTTGCAAGGGAGATAGTAGCAAAAGCCGCTTCATCCAAGAATTGCAATGGAACGGAAGAATGTTTGGCTCCTTCACGCAGGATGAATATAATGTCCTGACGGAATGGATTGACGCCCTGCCCAATAAGTCTTCAATACTTCGGGCTCTCGATTCCGACGGTCATGAAGATGTTCCGGGTGACAGCGATGACATTCTCTCTGGATACCCTGTGTTCCAGCAGTCATTCAGCAGTTCGAGTTTCGGGATACCCAAATCTTTCCAGCCAGCCACAACCCCGTTTACATTCCAGACACTGCCCTCTTTGGATATTGGGGAACGCCCAGTTATTGAGAGGTTGCTACCACTTTGGATCTCTCACCCATGCCTTCTCCAAACTCTGGTGTCGGTTCCAATTAGGACCAAGAACAGCTTTGCCTGTACAGTCGTCAAAATTCTGCGCGCACAGGGAGGCTTCGACATTGAGAGAGAATGCCCTGCGGGAATGGATGAAGTCCAACGTGATAACAGTTTCGGCCTTGCGGGAATTGGCTTGAACATGATGGTGCAACAAAAACTCTCGCCTACCGCGCTACCATCACTCAAGGAGATTCTCAAGATATTTCCTTCAGACTTTGCGGTTCAGATGTTACACGTTTCGATGCGACCAATGGCTTACAAGGGCATGCTTATTGGAATGGCGACTGCTTTTGCGAAAATGCATTCCGTATTATCAAAGTCCCAATCCGGTCTGCTGTCCATCCAGGATCAGGATATTTTGCAGAGGATAGCTCACCGAGAGCTAGAAGGGCTAGAGCTTTGCTGGAGAGAGCTAGAAAACGATGAAAAGGCATATGCCGACTGTTGTGGGGGTTATGTTTGGGCCGCAAGTGAAATCAAGAAGTGCTTTCAATCGTGAGTATCATGGTACAGGGTATAATTGTGCCATTGGATAGTTTTATGGTCTTCTCTCGGTTTATTTCAATGGCATTTGCAATTTAGAGACTAGAAATAAAGGGCCCTATCCAAAACTTTCCAACATATGCTCCATCTACTTTGCATTTTTGGAGAGTCTTGCTGAAACACATATCAGCATGAGGTTGTCGGCAGTCCCAAATGGATGCATACTTTGTGGCAAGTTGTAAGCTATTGCCACGCTTGTACGACCTTGCATCAAGAATCAACTCCAAGGCTAAAAGTTCAGCAGCTCGTGCCCCCACCTTTCCAGTGGATATCATGTTGATCCCGCTGAAAAGGACTAGCCTTTCGCCGTGCCACCCTACTTACGACCTGAGACATCCTCACAGCCCCGTGACGCTTCCAAGCAAAGCGCATAGTCTAGTACAACCTTGCATATCGGATGAACGGATTAGTTTGACTAGTAATATCGATGGTTCCCGGGTTGCTTGTGTCAGTGCAGCTGTGGCTTTTATAACGTAAAACAGATGGACTCAAACATCGCATATTCAGACACCATGTCACCCTAATACTATCCACTTATATCCCCGGGGAAATCCGAACGGTAAGGGGCTAGCTGATGTAGTAAATCTGTTCCAGATTTGATTTAGTGTTGTAATAAGGGTACCCTGAAGATAATGCTATCGCATAGACACTACGAATTGGATGAAGCGAAGTCTCAAGCCCAAAGTATAAAGTGATGTTTTGTGCCCTTCCAGCCCTGGCTATGATAATTCTACGTGCTAATCAGCAAAATGAAGATTTCTTGCCTTATTCTCTTCCTTGGGGTGTCACGGTGCTACGGGCTTCATGTTGGCCAAACCATCAGAACATCCAGTGGTCCGGTAAGCGGCCATGCGGGCTCTATCGAGTCGAAAGTCTCTGCATATCTCGGCATTCCTTATGCACAGCCACCGGTCGGGAAGCTGAGATTTATGCCACCAGAAAAATACCATGGTGATAAACCCATCAGCGGGAAAAGTGTAGTAAGTAGTTTTGTGTACCCTATCATATTAGAAGGTATATTCATATTTTGACCATAGGGAGATGCTTGTCCAGCCAACACGCCGTTCGCTGCACGCGGCAATGACCTCAACAAATACGATATGGCTCTTGCCAATCTGACTGCCCAAGGAATCGCCACTCTTTCAGACTTATTCCAAGTTAAAGCAACTTTCAGTGAGGATTGCCTCAATCTAAACGTCTGGGTTCCTACTGGCGGGGAAGATCTCAAGGCTGTGATGATCTACATTTATGGTGGTAGTTACACCGGCGGGAGTACCCAGATTGGATATTACGACGGGCAGCATCTTGCAGCTGAACAAGATGTTATTGTCGTCAATTTCAAGTAAGAGGCCCGTAATAAAAGGAAAGCAGAATCGAGTTCTAATATCCCCAACTTAGCTACCGAGTCGATATTCTAGGATTCCATGGCGATCCGGAGTCCGAAAACCATAATCCCGGATTCCTTGACCAACGGCTCGCTGTGGAATGGGTGAGAGACAATATCCGCGCTTTTGGCGGCGATCCCGCAAGATTGACCTTATTTGGTCAATCTGCTGGTTCTGCCTCAGTGGACCACTATGGTTATTCCTATGCGTCTGACCCCATCGTTTCTGGATTCATTATGGAGTCTGGCGCGGCTGGTTTCGGCAGGCCCTTGCCATTGAACAATGCCGAAGCATGGTACAGTGTCTCTAGCACCCTCGGTTGTGGCACAAACGATACAGCTAGCTATCCGGATATGCTTTCGTGCCTACAGAAGAAGGATTTCAAAGAGTTGTTTGCTGCGATTGGATCCAACAGCTTTGGGCCCAGCGTCGACGGTATCACTGGCTTTGACGACTACCCTGCTCTTTCAAAGGCAGGCAAATTTGCCCAGCTTCCTCTTTTGACTGGAAATAATGATTTCGAAACCGGTGCATACATTCCCTTACTCGCCCTGAATGGAGTCACTCATGACCATGAATACTGGGTGAATTACGGCAATTCGGAGTTTGCTTGCCCGGCAGGCGCACGAGCAAATGTCAGCGCCTCCCACAACCTTCCCATTTGGCGTTACCGGTGGTTCGGAAACTTTCCAAACACTCGTCTATACACCAATCCTGATAGCGGCGCCTGGCATTGTTCTGAGATTGCTTTCATTTGGAACACGCTTCCTTCTGGACCGGACATTCCTGCGGATACTGAAGCGGAGGTTTCGATTAGGGAATATGTCCAGGGAGCGTGGGCAGCTTTTGCAAAGGCTCCTTACACTGGCTTGAAAGAGTACAGGGGTGGATGGCCTCAATACTCCCCTTATAGGCCATCACTGATCAGATTGGCTTATAATAATGTGACTGGCACAAACGTTGCATCGTCGGGGATTTATGACGAGACCTGTCTCACGACCTATCCCGTTGCCAACAAATGCTGCTCATAGTTAATAATCTCCCCAGATAGCAATAGTACAGTAGGAATTTACCACATACCATCTCGCTGTATATGTCTTTTATTGATTATGAGATCTCAGTGTTGGCCGTGAAGGATAGCCACCATGAAAAACCCAGTCGAGAGTAGGCTTCGGTTGAAGCTATTAGAGAAGGTAATGTAAATGGAAACCTAGTTGATGGTGGTTAAGCAAACGCTGCTGTTTGAGAATAGATTTTTTTTAATCGTGTTCGTACTGATTGATATACTGATACTGGTTGTGTACTGAAACAAAAACGAGAGTAATTATGGTTTGATTATGGATATTCTTCCAACTTACAAATCAATCATCTACATTTTTACACTGTATATCTGAAAACCCATGAGACAATAGAGGTGAGTGGGACTCTTTTTTAATATCATAAGCAGACAAGGAGGATTCGTTTTCATTTGTGAAAATAATAAAACGTAACACTATTGGATCACGCAAATCAATTTGCCTTGCCTCCCTATTCAACAACATCATTCTCGCCGCCTTCTTTCATCCACACTCAATTACCTTCGTTGTCGACTATTCCATCTTCCCAGTCATCAAGAGGGAAGTACTCAACGACCTCTGCGGGGTGGGTCTCATTTCCAACTACGCTCCCTCCGTAGGTAAGATAACCCTCCACGTCCGGCGTATCAATCAATGAGAGAACTTCAGTCTGGTTTCCCATGACCCAAGCCTGTAATAAACGTATTAGTCACTTCCTACAGATGATCAAGCATTCACACATAAAACTTACAGTGTTCATGCCCCACACCATATGAGGCAAAAGATGGCAGTGAACCATCCAAACACCCGGATGATCAATCCTGAGCCTCCATGCCCTCCATGCCGAGAGTGTGCCATTGGCTGCATGTCCGCCATACATGTATAGATTTGTCGTGCTGTCCCAAGATTAGCATCTATACTTGTTGGTAAGGCTCTAGGCCCAAAGGCCTCCCGGGGACCACTGAAGTCTGGGGAATAGGGATAGGAATACGTACTCTCTCCTAATGGGTTTTCCTATCGAACTGCGCCATCTTGCTTCATTCTCCTCACGGTTGTATGCGCCCTCTCCGGAGCCCAAATCCCAATAATGAGCCCCATGAGCGTGCCATGGATGCGTCTCTGTTCCAGAACCAAAAGATCCGGTACCCTGAACAACAATCTCAATCACCTCTCCAATGCGTGCTGGGAAAGCGTACATCTCCGGGTCCAACCCATCGTACTTGAGAGCGCGTTCCATGGACGGCCAGTTGGAGCCGCCATCTTTGTAGAGACTGACGAGATACGGCTCCTGTACAAGGGGTTCGGTCCACGTGTAGCCATTTATAAGATACTCCAAGCCTCCGTCGCCAACCATGTGAAGATAAGATGTGATGTTGACTCTTCGGGTCACTTCTTCTGCGGTGGGGAAATCAAGTGCATTCTTTGATGCGGCCGGGTGCTTCGAGTTATTGTAGGGGCGAAGCGAGTACTCTAGCCAATAAGGGTCCGTCTTTGGTAAGGTGATTGGTGGCGACGCTGGTGGATAGACCGCAGGAGTCTCGTCAGTGGTGGGAGGGCCATAGTTAAGGACTGCGTACGAGCGAGTAAGGTTTCCAAATTCGCGGCTCTCGAGTTGTATGTGGTAATATTGTTTTTCTGGCTTTTCAAGGGTGTCGAAGAGGAAGCTGAATCGTTGACCTGGGGCGACTTGCATAAATGAGGTCTCAAACTTGTCAGTATAGGCCCTATGGATTGTTAGCTCTATTATTAGAGTGGGAGGATCGAATATAGAAGCCATGGAATACATACCCATCAGCTTCGATCACATGAAGACAGTCATGGCCCTCGATGGACAGAATGTCAAATGACAAGCCGGTTCCACCAATAAGCCTCGCCCTGTACGTCTTTCCGGGCTCGACGTCCAGAACAGCAATTTCATCATTACAGAACTTATCCGCGTCTGATGAAACAGTACCACCCCCCTTCCCGTTGATAAGCACCATTTCTTGAGCCCTCTCGTAAGCCATAGGCCGGGCAAGCAACGCATGTTCAATAAATTCATCGCTGTCTGGGAAGACATCCTGGACAAAGATGATGAGGTCATCATCGTATTTGTACGGTGGATTGTTATGTTGATCCTCAATCTGTGACATATCAGTATAAGGAAGCAGTGACCTGACAGTGTTTCTTACAATCAGTGGCCCTGTAGCAGAGATGGCCTGGAGACCAACGTGCGAATGGTAGAAGTATGTCCCAGCGAAACCAACTGGCACGTGAAGCTCATAATCGAAGAAATGGTGAGGAGGGACGGGCCATTGGGCGGCCTGAGGAGTTCCATCGGAAAATGGAGCTGTTGCCATTGTAAGGCCATGCCAATGCTAGTTGATAGGTTAGTCGATTCTCTGGGTCCCTCCTTGATTATCCAACGGAAATACAAGGCAGTAGCGATTAATCTTACCATAGTAAGGTTCTGGGCGTCAATATCATTGTACACTCTGATCCAAACCGTCTTGCCTTCCTCAAATCTGAGCGTTGGGCCTGGACTTGTGCCATTGACTACCAGAATCTTTTTCGACGGAACGCAAGACTGTTTTCTCTCCTCCTCTGTGACCCGGAGAATAGCATCTGGGACGAAATTTTCATCGTGAGTAACGGTAGCTGCGGAAGCTACTCCGATCAACCCCGCCGCGAGGACGGGTATGAATTGGAGGGATGCTTTGAGGAAGCGCATCTTCAAACTTCAAATATATGAGAGACGCTTTGAGAGAATTTGAGCAGGTTTGCGCAGATGATGGACGCAGTGCAACAAATCAAGGCTTATATACCTGTGCCTTTCGTCAAGCTACAAAGCACAAACCATCCCAACTCCCAATGTCATCACTAAAAACCTGCACGCGGACAACTTGGACCGGAAGACAACAAACAGTGTACTTCAGAGAATCCTTTCCGAGACAGGAGTAGAGCTGCGAAGGTACTACGCTTGTAAGGTAAGAACTCCATCCGTCTACTGGAGTCCGTGAGAATGTCTAACCGGCCCAAACGCCTACGTAGGTATTAAAATCAGTGATATTAATTGGCTACGCATTAGTCAATGGGTACGGGGCCCCCGCGGAGACTTGTGGTCCCTTGCTTGTGACTTGGGACTCAATAGTCATCAGCGTTGAAGAGATCTGAGATCACTGCCGCATCCGTTCTCCTCAGTTCCACCTCAGCTAGCTTCAATGTAACTCCATTTCCCAGAAAACTAAACTCGTTCGCATCATCTGCCGGTCTAGGTTACACTTCAGCTTTGTCTAGGAGCGCCACGAAGTCTTAATATTCATGCATCTTGATCCAACATTTGTTGCTAGTTGCGGCCCAGCCCATGAGACATCCCCAGCGACGGGACTTTTCCTCGTAGGTCTCACTAGATTATACATGCCACGAAAGCTAGAGCTACCGGTAATACCCTAGCGGTGGTGTAGCTGAAGCTTAGCGTAACGTTCGGACCAGAAATATTCACACTACTGCTTGATGAAGCTTTGAGCTGTCTACCCCTTCTAAGACATAACTCCGAAAAGGGATAGCTACGGTTGGCGTGCAGATCCGTTTAATGCTGTACCGTTCGGGTTAGCGTCATTCTAGAGAATAAGGAACCCTTGAGTTTCCCGTTTTGGAAATATTCTTTCCTATCTAAGACCACGCTAAAATCTTGCTGGGGTCACCTTGCGAGACCAATCGGACCTTAAGGTATTGCGATCTGCTTCAGGGATACTCCAGTGGGGCTCCCGACGGGTCACGGATGGCATCCGCGCTGGGTCTTCAGCCTAACTTAGTAGGTCCGCTCGGGATTCCAACGCCATTCACAGATGGGGGTCAATATTCGGGTTTCCCTGCTGCATTTGCTGCCTTGCCACTGAACCCTAGTTACAAAGCACGTGAGGAGGATGGTCGGTCCCAGATTGGAGCGAGTAACCACTATCCGTATCGGTGAGCTATTCTAGCAAGAGCTCGACCTGCCTCAACCTTTGACTGTTCTCGCCATTTGTTAAGTACATTGACTCAACGCCTGGTCGTCAGTAGGCATTATGGCTCTCCAGCTGTGGGAGCTTTGCATCGCGGCATTTGGCTTAGGCTGGCTGGGTATATGTATTTACAGAGCAACATTAGCACCGTTGTCAAAACTTCCAGGGCCATGGTACTCCCGATTCTCTGATGTGATTCTCATGTACAAAGAGTTTACGGCTCATCGCCGAGTGTATATTCACGAGCTGCACAAGAAATTTGGACCCGTTGTTCGGCTGGGTCCTAATGAAGTATCCTTCACATCCGTCGAAGCTCTGCGGGAGATATACCAGAGTGGTGGGAGCGGATACGACAAGACGGAATTTTACAACCTGTTCATACAGTATGGAACAAGGTGAGTAGATAAGACTCATTGAGCCCGGGATATAGTTAACGGGAAGAAAAAGGACGACGTTCTCAACACTCCAGAAACGAGAAGTAAGCTTCCTTTCAGCTTATTATACAATTCAAGCTGACGAAAGCATAGCATGATCAAATGAAGCGCTACATTGCGGGGTCGTATGCCAATACGAACATTATGCACCCCGAGGTTGTGGAAGGCATTCAAGAGCGAGTAGGAGCGTTTTTGAGGCAGTGCGAAGAGGCAGAAAAGCCGGCCATAGATTTCTACGTAAGGACCGTCAATTACATTTCCAGCACGACAAGTTGACATTTCTAGGTGTATCTGCACTGTTTTTCCATGGACTGTGCCTCGTTTCATCTACTCCATCCCCATGGAACCAAGTCTATTGAGGGTAGAGACCTCCACCTGATGCGAGAGTATTCATTTGGCGACACTTTAAAGAGTCCGTACACCGATTCCTTCAAGAGAAACAACACTAACACTACGGCAGAAAAGCTACTTCGATATCGCTTGCCGGCTATCACAAGCTGGCTGGAGAAAACTTTCCAAAAGAACTCGGAATCAAAAATCGGCCAGTACGTAATAACGGCATGCGAACAGACTGACTCTGGAGGTCACAGTCTGGCGTACAAACTTAAAACCAGTAAGGCGGCGTTTCGGCAGATTCAAGTCGCCGCAGAGTGTATGAACCATCTAGCGGCGGGTATTGATACAACTGGTGACGCTTTATGTTTCTTGATGCATCAATTGTCCCTATCTGGGACCCACCACGTCCAAGACAAACTTATTGCTGAGCTTTCATCGAACAAGGATAAAGCCCTTGATGAGCTACCATACTTGGAAGCAGTCATCAAAGAAGGTCTGAGGTGTTTCCCTCCCATTCCAATGTCACAGCCGCGTTGTGTTCCCTCCGCTGGCCGCGTCATTGACGGATACTTCATTCCCGCGAAGTCAATCGTTAGCTGCCAAGCTTGGAGTGTCCATCAGTTGAACCCCCAAATTTTTGATCAGGGTGATCAATTCCTCCCAGAAAGGTGGCTTGACCCAAAAGCTGCCATTGAGATGAACAGGCTGTTTTTCTCGTTTAGCGCGGGAGGGCGATCTTGCACAGGCCGACAGTAAGCTTACATCTCCCACCAACGGAACACGTACTGACAAAACGCAAGTCTTGCAATGGTTGAAATGAAATGCCTACTCCGCGAGCTATACTCTCGATACAAGACTAGGATTGCCCCAGAGATGCAAGGAAGTATGGAACTGTATGATCAGGCCATTTCTACTCGGCCTCTAGATCAGACTTGCTTATTGACCCTTGAACCTATATCAGGGTTGAAGTCATGAGTTGCGTACTGTGGATTTAAAAGTCTGTTGGCGCTACAAGGTGCTGGTTTGTAAACATAAAAAAGCATGAGAAATATACTGCGCCTCTTCTATAGAATAAATTAATCAGTAGCAAGGGACCATGTGTGGCTTTCTCAATGTGCAGTAAGCCCATATATTCATCAGCCGACATGGCCATGTTTTAAGCTTATGATATCTAGTCTTACGGAAAGACTCGGAGCCCATATAATTCCTCGTTTATATTACTTGCCTCTAATCTATTTGACACTCGATACAAGCTTCTGGCTCACTTCCTCTCCAGATCTTTTTAATTCCCAAGCCGCTTCTTGCAAGTAGTTTCTTCCATTGGCTTTCAGTCCTCTCCATCCCTCCCATTGGGAACATTGTAATATCCATAATAGCCTCTTGCATTGTCCCGTTTGAGTCTGGTAGCACCACGTCAACCAACAGCAATTTGCTTTCCGGCTGTGTTTTGAGGACCGGCACAATTTTTTCCAGCATGGTGGTGCAATCGTCATCGCTCCAGTTATGAAAAATGTGGCGATAATGATATACTCGGGCACCATTGACAGGTTGGGGGGTGAAGATGTCGTAAGTCATGAACTCTACTCCTGCTGGAGGTGTAGGCACCGCTTCAAATGTGGAAGGTAAATCTTGAACAATAAATCGCCCTTTTATCTGCGGATTTCTTTGGCGGACCTCGCCCACTACACAACCCATTTGTTAGTATTGTATACCCAGATCCAAGTCGGTCCATGCTTATCTCCAGAATGGGAATCGTCATGCTTATCAGATATTCATGGACCTAGACACTCCAAGATAAAGAAAGTTGTCCTTACTGATGTGGCCTTGGCCCCCGGCAATATCCACAACCGCAATATCTTCATCTTTTAGATCCAGCGTTCCAAGCTCAACGCCCCATGGATAAGCATCTAAACGGTTGTGTGACGTCATACCAGCGACCATATTCTGGGCTCGATCGGGGTGGGAGCCTAACCAGGTCCAGAGCTCTTCCCCATAAGCCCATTTGAACGGTGTTCCCGTCTCCTTGGTTGGTGCTTTGTATCCTTTATCCGCCAACGTTTTTGGCATAGCCATGATCGAAGGAATGAGATCGAAGAACACAAAGTTATTGAATGCGCGGTGGTCGGGGTGCAGATATGGTTTCCCAAGGGAAGTGAGAGTGAAGCTCGGGCCTCTTGGGCCATTGGATTCCACGAACAGATCTGCAGCTGTGAGCTGACGGAATACACGGACTAGACACAGGTCAGTAGAGAATGGCACGCCAAAGAGGGAATATTCACTAATGATTATTTCATCCGCCTCAGTGGACTCTACAATTTCCGCGATAGAAACCTCCTTTCCTCCCTCGAACTTCTCCCATATTTTAAGTTGCGACACGATCTCAATTGCAACACTGACATTGACCTACGACAGGTTAGCATATAAACTCCGCGGGGTCCCTTTTCTGTTTCAAGGTCTTTGCCAGCTTACCTGGAATACTCGAGGCCAGACCTCTCCATTGGGCTCCTCTAAGGAGTTGAGAAGCTTTCTAGCCTCGCGCTGGAGGTTTCGTCGAGCAACATGAACGTCACCTTGAGCTGCGGCTGCCGAATCAAAGCCAGCTGCTGCCGTGTTTACTCCTTTCACCAACTCAGCAATTTCCGACGCAGACGAGTATGCGGTTGACATATTGGCAGTGAAGCTTCGAGTCAGACCTAATGTAATTTCTGATGCGGGGAGAATATGAATCGTGGATATGTGTATGTTGATTATGGCTGCCTTCCCAAGGACCCTCGACTGTCACGTGCACCTACAGGGCCTGTCTTGAAGTTGGGGTAGACCTTCAGCACAGCTCTTTCCCTTTCCATGTAGCTAGGACCCAATGGAGCAATTCTTGCTCCAGGCCACTCCAACGTGCTCGGGAGCTGAGAACCCGATACGCGGTGGAGCCACAACGGAAGCATTCCTTTCGAAAGTCAAGGACGTCTATGGTCACACTGCAGAACCACAGTGTATCTCAACACCTTGTGTCCCTGCTTTGTACTGTGCAGAACTTATTAGTTGCATAGCTGCATCCTAGCACTAAAATCAATATTTTTCCGAGGTCATACTTGATGATCCTGGCATGTCTCAGGCAACGGACGATGCACGAGCTCCCGCCTACTAGGTGCATTACGCTAGTACGACGCCAAACGTCTCCGCTCGGCTTTGTGTTCAAGCTGGAGAAAACAGGGTCCAATTTGTTTACTGGAAGAGATGGGCAGGCCCGCTCCGAATGTGTGGCGCCGTTAGGTGCATCTTTAGTTTCTTTAGTGTCTAATATTCAGAAAGGAGGGGTGATCTTCACTAAGCGAGTGCCCTTTGGAAGCTGAAAAGCTGCCCGCGGCCTCTGGACTCCACGTCACATACAGATGAAACAATACTGCATATATATTAGAAAAGTGCATAACTCGATATTAACGGGGCGGGATGGTACGCCAACGGATTAGGAGGGGATATGTGCTTCAGCCCGACGAGCTGAACATGTACTCTGCAGTTCCTGGTAGGGACCTACAGAAAGCACAATCTCTGTGTAACTGGTCACTTATTCAATTACGCATCAACTCGCTTCGAATACGCTGCTGAAGAATGTCTCGGCGAAAATGCATCTGGACTGCGCTGTGACTATGCACTTTCCATACACATCGATGTCATAGGTTTGAATTCACGGCATAGTTTGTGAGACCCACGGAACTCTCCGAGCGGGGGTCCTCCTCTCCTGTACCACTTCGCGAGCTGATCTGAGCACGGTAGGACAGCATATGGACCCTGTTCCAAGAATTACTGATAGCTCCAATGTAGGGTCCATATTGCCCCTCCAATGGTAAGATGGGGCGCACCAGGAAATGCTAAAAGCTATGCTGGGTCAGCTCGGGGAAGTACTCACCGCCAACTACCAAACCTCCGCAGCTTGCTATCTTGTTTGACCACTATTGATCAATTCGAAGAGCTGCGGGGTCATCAGAACACGTGCCTGCTGCCACCTCTACTCATTACGTCGCTATCACCGTCTGACTTTACAAAATAACAAACAATTCCAACTCTATTAGCCATTTGTCGCGTGTCCCAGTAGCAAAAATGGACAGAGAACAGAGGGTAGTGCAGCACAGTGCTATCAAAGCTCAACTCCAAATCCTCACCGATGCAGTGAACGCCTATTCCACGACTTTCGAGAAGAATTCCTCGTCAGACGACCTCGAGGCCATCGGCCAAATCTCACAATGCCAGGTCACAATGGCCGAGAGTGTGAAGCAGATGCAAAGCGCCATATATGGCCCATTAAATATGGTTATGTTGCATTATGAAGAGGTGAGCCTTTGTCTTCCCGCTGCAAAGAAATAGTTGGAGCCGGATCTGACCTTGAATGGTGAAAGTAGTGTTTCCGTTCAAGCTCGGTCAGGACACTGCTGGAGATGGGCGTTTTTGATGCTCTGCCGGCTGATGGTAGTGAAATGTCCGCCGAGGAACTGGCTAAGAAGCTCGATGTTGACGAGGCTCTTCTCGGTGCGTTGCATATGAATTGAATCCATGAGGTCAGAGCTAATGACATGAAGTTCGCTTGATGCGCATAGTCATACCGACATTTTTTGAAGAACCGCGCCCAGAAGTGTACACTCACACGGCAAACTCCCTAGTCTACTTGGAACGTCCCTTGCGGGCCAACTTTAAAATGATGTACGAGCACTTGAACCCAAGAAAATTGATTAGCCGTTACTGACTTGACTCAGGTACGACGAAACTTGCTTTTCGAGCATGAAGATGACCGAATTCTTCAAGAAGAATGGATACATCAACCCAGACTCTCGGAGTAACAATCCCTACACCTACGCCCACGACACTAAGGGCCTGTCTATGTTCGAATTCCTCCTTCAGAATCCTGAACGCTTTCAAAACTTCAACGACGCGATGCAAGCTCGCTCCTCTCAAACCTCCCTTCCCTACGACTTGTTTCCTTTCAGGAATAAGCTGGGCGAGGTGGAGACAACGGATGAGACTTTCCTGGTGGTAGATGTTGGCAGTGGCATTGGCCAGGCTACTCTTGCCATTCGGAAGGCATGTCAAGATGTAAAAGGCAAACTCGTCATGCAAGACCAAAGGGAGGTTATTGAGGGGATTGCGGGTCCATTGCCTACTGGTGTGGTAGGAATGGCGCATGATTTCTTCAAGCCGCAACCGATCAAAGGTACACTCCTCTCCTTTTAAACGACCAATAGTCCCACGAATCTGACAACTCCAGGTGCCCTCTATTACTATATTCATCGCTGTCTTCACGATTGGCCGGATTCCGATTGCATCTTGATTCTCCAGCATCTTGCTGCCGCGATGGTGCCTGGTGTTTCGCGCCTTCTGATCTCTGAAATTGTGATGCCCGTTGGACACGTTGATATCCAGACGGCATGGTCGGATATCAACATGCTGACATTCAGCGGAGTAGAGCGGAGTGAAAAGCAGTGGAGGAACTTGGTAGACAGTGCGGGGTTGAAAATTGAAGGTATTCATGGCGAGGATGGAGGGTGCCATTTTAGAGTGTTGGAGGTTATTCATGAGTGAACTAAACCATGGGTATGTGGTGGACACCTCGTTGATACGTTAGAAATGAGATAGCTATATTTAAACCATATATTTTACTCTGTTCCATTAAAGTAATACTTCGTTTCCCCAAAATTAGATATCTAGTTTATAAAATTAATATTAGTATTGGTCCTCGCAGCCAAACAACCGCCATTAGGAACACAAGCTTCCCCCATTGTGTCTATACCCCGTTTGTAGCAACATCCTTCGACGCCTCGGCCGTTAGCCACCTCTCCAGCTCCACCATCACCGCATTGGCAATACGCTCCTCCACCACCCCCTTCTGCCACGTCAAGAGCATATTCAACTCTCCCCCCTTCACCGTCGCAACGCTGAACGAGTACGCCGCCCCTATCACATTCGCTGACTGCCCAAAACTAACGCTCTCGCACCCCACTGTCTCACCCTCCTCCAACTCCTCCTTGCCAAAAGTTACCACCCCCAAGTTACTAATCTCAAAACTTTTCCCCCGCGACTGCCCAGCCTTGCCCTCCAAAAACTTAACCACATTAGGTATCAGTTTCAAGAAAGCCGAAAATTGGTTCTTCGTGCTGCCCGCCCCCTTTTCCAA
Organism: Pseudogymnoascus sp. VKM F-4513 (FW-928); assembly: GCA_000750755.1. Classification (NCBI taxonomy): domain Eukaryota; kingdom Fungi; phylum Ascomycota; class Leotiomycetes; order Thelebolales; family Thelebolaceae; genus Pseudogymnoascus; species Pseudogymnoascus sp. VKM F-4513 (FW-928). Next base: position 51,951 of record JPJW01002371.1, read on the forward strand.
CAGGCCCTTTACCCGCTTCGCCTCCTCCCACTCCACCCCATCACCTAATCTGCCCTTTCCCTTCGCGCTCGACCGGAAAAACAGGCACGACATGGCGGAGATGTACGTCCCCATATCCTCTGCCCCAACCCCATCCGCAAACTTCCGCAGGCTAATCGGCGTATTGCCATCAATCCCCTTCGCGCCTTTTGTCTTTCCTGCAACCACCTCTGCGATGACAACCATCAGCAGTGCAGTCACAGTCGTCTCATGACGCCTACACCGCGCTGCTAGTGCCGAGGCCTGCGCCGCCGATAAACTGAACTGTCTCATTTTCGTCACAACAGGCTCCGAGTACGTAATAGGTGCACCCGACCAAATGTCCCGGTTCGGGAAGACAGTCCCGTACAGAGCGCGCAGAAAACCACCTGTGGAGATGCTGAGCGGGACGGCGGTCTCGAAGGCTGGGGGAAGGTCGGCGCTGGATGGCTGAACGGTGGTAGGTGCGTTGCTCAATGGCTCGCGCAAGGCTGCGAGAAGAGCACGTTGGATGCAAATCTGCACCGCAGCGCCGCTCAGTCCGTCACCGATGGCATGGTGATAGAAGAATCCAATGGTCAGACGGAACGGGGCCGGAGCCCCTGGAGTGACACTGGCGGAATCAGGTGGCGATGGAATAACCAGGACGCGCCAGAGAGGCGTGGTTCCATCATCACCTAGGATCGGCGTGTTGAACAGCTTGAGGAGGTGCTCTTCTACGGAGACGTTGGGGTCCGCGAAAGTGACGAGGCCGGGAAGGTCAATGCTCCCGAGGCGGTTCCAGGATGGGGTCTGCGTGCCTGCACCAAGGACTGAAATTCCGAGGGACGGTTGCTGAGCGATCAGCTGCGCCAGGATTTGGTACGTGAGGTTTGCGGTCGCTGCGGAACAGTCTGCAGCTAGGAGGGTGGATGAGAGGAGCGGCGGCGGGATAGTGTAGGTTGCTGTGACGCCGACATTGTTGTAATACCCTAGGTGACTACGAGCGATATAATAACGCTCGATTATCCCTAGAATATCCGTCAGTCACCGCAAGAGGGGGGAGGGCGCGAACAGACGAACCGGGTGCCCGGATCGGCTTTTCCACTTGATTTTCTGCCATTTTCACGGGGAGTTTCGCTGTGACGCTGCCGATTCGCAAGATACACGGATATACAAAGTTTCAGAGGTCTGGATATGTCAATTGACGAGTAATACCTCAAACCTCAAATTTGTAAAAAGGAGGTTTATGAAACAAGCTTAATTAATTAATGTCACGGGACACGCGTCGTACCCCCTGTCATCACATGATATAAATGCTTATTTTAACCTTCATACCACGACGACAGCAGACACTCCCGAACGTTTCTATTTCCCTATTACAATAGCTGCTGCTGCCTTGGAGTAATGACAAATTTATTCCGTCTGTATTGAACCCATTTCGAAACCTCACCACCGCCGCTGAACATGCCTCAAAATCGGCCCTTCATCAAGCGACTTCCCCGCGATTATTTCCCCAGATGTCTCTTCCCCCCAGTTAACCCACGCTCTCTCCTACCCAGACCTCATTTAAATCCTCACCTTCCACATGCACCCTTATCCTTTTTCCACGAGGCCTTCAGGCAACTGCCGGATCGTCTCTCCCATCCCTCCAACGCACCGTTCCAGTGACGGATAAAACCACACCGCGATGCCGCCATCCCGGCATCAATCTATTTTCCGTCCTAGCCCCTCCTTCTCAATATATATCCCGATCACCCCATTTGCCGGCAGCCCCCTGCTCCCAGTCGAGATGGCAGCTTCATTTATTGAATGGTGGTCATAGGCGGACATACACCACGCCGTGGCCAGTGCCCACCCACGACGATGTGAGAATAGGAGGGTCATCAGACAATAGTATACGCAGAACAGGTTTCTACATTATTTCCTTCTTGTGTAGAGGCGCACAGCGCGGCTTTATGTGCTGGTGCTCGGCAGCTGTATCCGAAAAGATGAAGTGTTGTATATCGTGCGCCAGCTCCACAGAAGCCATATATACCACCCATTTATCCCCCCATCTTTCCCAGATCGACACCCTCTTCTTGTATTAGCATATTGCAAGATCGCCCCAATATGGTTTCCTTCGCCCTTCTTGGCCTTGGCCTCCTGGCCCCCATCGTCGCCGCCCATGGGACAGTAAGCGGCATCATCGCCGATGGCGTATAGTGCGTAGCACCCCAGCACTTCCCTCCTTCCTCCCCACCCGGTCCTCTCTTCACGTTCCTCTCACTAACCTTCCATAGCTACGTCGGCTATAACCCAGCTTTCCAATGGGCCAACCCCATCCCATCCGTTGTCGGCTGGTCTATCCCCACCGACCTCGACAATGGCTTCATTGCCCCATCCGCCTTCTCCACGTCCGACGTCATCTGCCATAAAGTGGCCACTCCCGGCCAAGACACCGCCCCCATTACCGCCGGCTCCGACCTAACCCTCGAATGGACCCCCTGGCCTATCTCCCACCACGGCCCAGTCATCGACTACCTCGCCCCTTGCAACGGGCCCTGCGCGTCTGTTGACAAGACAGCACTGCGGTGGTTTAAGATTGATGGCGTTGGGCTCCTATCTGGCAGCAACCCAGGTAACTGGGCTACCGACACCCTCATCGCCAATAACAATACCTGGACCGTCAAGATCCCCGCGGATATCGCGCCGGGAGAGTACGTCCTACGCCACGAGATCATCGCATTGCACGCTGCTGGACAGTCGGACGGGGCGCAAGACTACCCACAGTGCGTCAACCTTGTTGTCAAGGGCAGCGGCACGAAGACACCGACGGGTGTCGCGATGGTTGGGTTGTATACCCCGACGGATCCGGGGATTCTGTTTGATCTTTATTCATCGTTTTCGAGCTATCCCGTCCCAGGGCCGGCCGTATACGTCTCGTCGTAGGGGGTGTGAAGGGACGGATTGGATGGGGGAGAGAGGATAAGGGGTTTGTGAAACAGTGACTGCGTTAAGAGGAATGAAGTGGAGTGATGGTGTGAGAAAGGGACGGTGCGAGAGATGGACAGAAGGAAATGAGGAGAATGGGAGAGAGATAAGCCTGGGCATATCGAGTATGCTGTACATAAACTGGAGGGCCCTCCTGCAATCTGCAATGCACCGTTGTCTCGCTGACCCCAAATGCCCTTTCGTCCCTAGCTACCCCACATCCTCCCCGCCCGTCCCTTGGAAGTGGGGTCGTATGTTAAGACTTCCCATGAGTGGCACCCTCCATGCCTTCCATGCATCTGACGCGCCTTCCGCCAGGTCTGGAGTACATCACGCCTCGTCCCTAAATGAACAAACACTTGAATATCACCAGGATGAGTTAAGACCAACATCACCATCATCACAACACACACACACTTCACACCATGAGACACATCAATATCTAAACCAGTAATCCATTTATCTGTATACTGTATGTCGGAATCATCGTTCCATTCATAAACACAATCCGTCTTATTAATTCTCCGCCGAAAAGCCATAATGCATGAACGCAAAGACCATTTTCCTCTCCAGTTGATCGTCGTATTACTTATTAACCCCTCATACACAGCCGTGATAGGGCATACGATCCTTTGGCGTTCCGTCAGTGATCATCGACGGCATTCACCCATCCTCACACGCATCTGTCGTTGGCAGCAAACTGCTCCGACCCGGTAAAGAATGTCGAGAATTGTATGTATATATTTTCAACGACCGCCACCTCGTAGGCTAGAAGGGTATCGCACACCGCCACCACAGCACATATTACTCCCCTGGTCTACTCCCATTCATACAAGATTAAGTGTAGTAAGTGGTTGCTTACAACACGAAAGCAGCAAGACCAGCAACGGCCATGACACCGGCAGCAGCGGCAGTCTGTCTGGCACCTCCAGCAGAGGAGGTGGAGGTTCCAGAGCCGGAACCGCCGTCGGAACCGGTGGAGCCAGCACCGCCAGCAGCACCGC